>BQNB010167453.1:0-13997 GCA_026074375.1 Tanacetum coccineum
CCAATTGGTGATTTTTATTTCTAAATTAAAAAGGAAGATTTTTTTATATTTTTGATTTTTTTTATCTTTTACTTATACTAAAAAGAAAAATGAAAATATTTTTTACTTTTTATATTTTATAATTTTTTTTGGATTTTTGAATTTAAAAACAAAAATAAAACTTTCTAAGTCGAAAGGATCTCCAAACCAAATCAACAAACACAAAACGAGAGTTTCGTAAACACTAATCCCCGGCAGCGGCGCCAAAAACTTGAAAGTAACTTTTATACACACGTAAAATATATATATAATATAATACTTTAAAAGAGTAATTAAGAAAATTACCAAATTACCCTTGATAAAATTCACTCTTAAAAATATATATAATATAATATATAATACGTATATTTAACTGGGCAAGTATGATCACCCGGGTCGTTTCCCCAACGACTAGTGAAATTGAAACCTTGTTTAAACTTGGATTCTGATTCGAATAAGCAATTAGATGAATTGATGATCTATTACTACTTAATAAGAAAACTTGAACAATTATAAGCAATTAAAACGTGACTAAATAACAAATAGACTAAAATTAAACCCTAAAAATGTAAACTAAATTTCTAAACCTAAAAGAAGACACAAGAAAATTTTAGGAAAAAGAAAAACATTTTTTCTTTTTTTTTAATTATTTTTGAATTTATTTTTAAAAGATATGATTTTACTAAAAATTTTATACTAAGTAAAAACTTATAAAAATAATAAAACTATTAAAAAAATGTGCAGAAATTTTCTAAAAATAAAAGCCCTAATTTTTATCTTTTTATAAAAGTTTAATTGAACTAGTTAAAACCTAACCCTAATTATTAATTAAATCTAAATAAACTAATTAAAAACTAACTTAGGGACTAACTGTGTAAAAAAACTTAAGGGCTAACGGGGCTAAAACATTTAACAGGCAAGGATTAACTGAGAAACAACTTAAACGGAAAAATTAAAAGAATGGTCCCTGAGGACCTACCCCGATAACAACCAAAGTCCAATTATAAGCTCAAATTCTAAAAGTGTTTATCACTAAAAACTTGAAAGAGCAAAGTTGTAAAGGAAGCTAGTGGGAACAAAATTAATAAAAGCTACTTGGCTTGAAAATAACAAATAAGCTCAATAAGAGCTTATTTTTGAACTGACCTCAGAAAGGAGGGTTTAACCCTTGGTTTTACATATTAAGGGCCTCTTAAATAAGACTTATTTTAGCTAAAAATTAAAAAGGAAAGGAATTCTAAAAAGCTTATATGATGCTTAAGCTATTTCAGAAAAGAAACTAGAGCTGGAAATCCTCTTAAGCTACTGAAATTAAGCATGAATTAAGCAAACTCAGGAAATAAGCAAAATAGCACAAAATCCAAATAAGCTAAAAACCTTAAAAAGCTACACTGGACTCTAAAACTTTAAGTACTTATTAAACTACTTATAATCTATCTATATATAGCTATAAAAATATAGACTCATACAGCTAATTTCAAACAATTAAGATTCTACTTAAGTTCCTACTGTTTTTGGGTTTTTTTTTATCTTTTTGAAAGACTTTTGACAGCAAAGATAAGTAATGCTAATAAGCTAGAAAGTGAAATTTAAGACCTAATCTATATTAAGCTATACCTAAACTTAATCCTACTTGAATTTAAGAGCCTAAATCCTACTTTTACTTAACTAAGAACTAGCCTAAAAGTGGCAGTACTAACTGTGACAGCAGTACTAACTTTTTAGTTAGTACTGCTGCACTTTGGTGAATTATGGCAGCAAATTAAGCTAAACTAATAAGCAATAAATCTAAATCTATTACCTAATCTATATTAAGCTACCTCTAAGCTATATACTACCTTAATTTGGAAAGCTAAGTCCTAAGATTACTTGGCTTAATCTTAAGCCAAAAGTGACAACAGTACTAACTAATTGTTAGTACTGGTGCACTATGCACAAGTGCAACTCAAAGGTGCAGGCTTCCTAAGGGAAATCCTGCACTTAAACACACTCTTCTAGAGTGTATAAACAAAGTGCAAGTAAGATCCAAGCCTTAAGGGCTTTGGATCAAAATTTCACAAGCAAAAGATAGTCAAAAACTGCCCTGGTGTAAAAACAAAGATAATAAGCCATATCTTTTGAAATTTTGAACTCTAACTTATAAAAACTAAATGAAAATTAATCTTACAAATGGAAAACCTCAGCTTGACTTCAGCAATTTCACAAGTAATGTTGACTTTTAGTGGTCAAAACACACTTATGCCAAACACTCCTTTACTACTATGACAGTTTATGATTAACTACTAAATTTGAAATGTATTAAAACAAATGCTTAATACCAGGACAATTAATAATTAAAAACAACTTTAATAAGCATGAATTAACAACTAGATAAGCAATAATCTAAGACTTAAGCTATTTTACTATATTTTTGGTTTTTAGAGGTTTTTAAGACAATTTTATGAAAAACTATGATTCAAACTAAGAAAGTTAAAAACAGATAAACAACTATGATGATTAAGCTAGATAAAACTCAAATAAGCACTGATAAGCATATTCAATAAGCAAATAAGCAGATCTAAGTTTAGAAAGCTATAAAACTAATATTTAAAGCAAGAAATTTAAGGAAAACTTATAATGCACCTCTAGCTAAACAAGAGGACCCTAATAGGCAGCTTCAAGCTCCTTAGCTTATTAATAAGCTATGGTATAAGTCCTTGGGATCTCTTCCAAGTTAAGATTCCCTTCCAAAAGCTCAATTCCAATAAGATCCATGATAAATGTAAGTTACACTATTTTAAGGTTTAGAAAGGATTAAATCTGAATTGATTAAGCTCTATTTCAGCTTATAGACTGAAAGAGCTTATTAGCTTATTGAGACAACTTGGCTTATTAAGAGAGCTTATAAAAAGAAACTTTGAGAGATTAAGAAAAACTGAATTTCATTAATAAAAAGCTTTCTTACAATACTTAAAAGGAAAATTACAAGATTAAAACAACATTTAAGCTAGGAATTAAAATTTAAGCTACAACTAAATTAAAAGCTACATGTAAAAACTAGATAAAAAACTACATAAAAAACTACCTCCCGTGTGCGTGAGAGGTGAGGCCCTATTTATAGGCTGCCTTGGATCCTTCTAGCCTCTTGCCTTGCTCTCCAATCCTTTTAATCCTGGCCAATCATTTCTTCAATCATTTGAGCATCAATTGTGGCCGTTTGATCAAGCTGTGGACACCTGAGGATTGCCAGCGTGTCATTCTCTTTTGGATGCATTTGTGCTTCTTTTGTGAATGTTTTAGCACAAAAACCCACACCCCTTGTGCTTCTTCCATTGATGACGTGGCCTTTGATTGAGAGGGAGCTTAAGTAACCCTTGATTTGACTGATATGACCTCGCCATTGTACTTGAGAGCTCTTGAATTAACAATCACACCCTTTAATTTTCAAAAGCCCCTTGATTTACCCTGGGTTAAATGTTAGGGATGAAGGGTGAACAGTAAACGGGTTTTGCGCCTCTTTTTGATAGTTAAAACAGTTATAACTTTGAGGAATTTGCAAATTTGACCCTTGTGTTCTTTTTCTCCTTTTCATGTTATAAATAACTTTTGAAAAATGCAAGTTTAGCCCTTGTGGTTTATATTAAAGAGGAAGTGGGCTAGTTATGGGCTTACTAGATCCGGGTAAGGCCCAATTAGAGGTGAGGGGCTATTTTTGTACTTTTGTGAAACTTTGAGGGTTAAAATGGAATATTGTGGATCTTTGACTTTTGTTGACCAATGATTGACTGGATTTGACTGAGGCTTTGCTTCCGACTTTTGTTCTTTGGCTTCTTTTTGTATTCTTCTGATTCTCGTGTCTGTGCTTGCTCGTTTTTGACTATTTTCTTGTGATTTTTGATTTATCCGTACCTGCACACACAAAACACAATTACAAGCATATTTTTGCCATTTTTGGTCTGTTTTGGGTTTAATTGGGTTATTTTAGGTACAAACGGATATGTGTATTCTACACTTATCAGTTAACCTCGCCACTTTTAACGTACCCTCACTAATCATTGATCAATCAAAACATATCATATCATAATAAAACAAGATGTCTAGTATGTCAGAAGACATTCAGTGTGCCGGTTCTGATACACGCCCACCAATGCTTGATAGAACAGACTTTGAGTCTTGGCAACAACGTATACGTCTGTACTGTCTAGGAAAGGATAATAGAGAGAACATTATGAAGTCCATTAATGAAGGACCATTTCATATGGGAACGGTCTCAGATGTTATTGCTGGAGGAACTGAGGGTGCAGTTCAACAAGGTCCAGTACGTGCTAGAGTCCTTAACGACCTTTCAGCTGAAGAAAAGGAAAGGTATAAAGATGACATTCGTGCAACCAATATCCTACTTCAAGGTATACCAAAGGACATCTACTCACTCATCAACCACTATACTGACGCCAAAGACATTTGGGAAAACGTGAAGATGATTCTGGAAGGTTCTGAGTTAACAAAGGATGACCGGGAATCTCAATTATACGATGAATTTGAACACTTCCGTCAAAACAAAGGAGAAACCATTCAAGGATACTATGTTAGGTTTACGAAGCTCATTAATATGAATGAGAAACATCAAGATGACCATGCCCAGGGATGCAAGCTAAACTCAAAGTTTGTGAACAACATGTTACCTGAGTGGAGTAGATTCATAACTGAAGTCAAACTTAATAGAGGTTTGAAGGAGTCTAATTTTGATCAGCTTTATGCCTATTTGAAGCTAATAATGGTACATGCTAATAAGAACTGAACAATGATGAAAGGTTCCTTCAACCATTAATGGACCTTTGGCCACTAATAGTGTCGAATGCCACAGTTCAACGGTATCACTCAATAAAATCTTCCTACAGTCTCCACAACCATTAAATGAACCATCTTATGCTGACAACTTTCAACTGGACTCAGGAAGTTCTTCAACTAAAAACTTGATTGAAAGTTTATCAACTCACTTTTGCCTCCTCTACTCAATCGTACTAAATCACATCTTCCTCAAACAAACAATCAACTATTAGAACGTCTTCTAATGCCAAGGGAACAAACTACGGTTTCAAGGACAGGCAAGAGTTGTTGTTCAAGATGTCCGTGGAAGATACAATGCGAACAATCAAGGAAAACCATTTCAGAGAAACAATGCAAGAGGAAATGTTGTAGCTGGGAATGTAGGAGGTCAGAACAGAGGAGGCATTATTAATCCTGGACCAGCCAAACCCATTAAGTGCTACAACTGTAACGGACTAGGGCACATAGCACGAGAATGTCCAAGGCCAAAACGACTTCAAAGATTTTAGGACTACTTCAAGGACAAGATGCTACTAATGCAAGCCCAGGAGAATGGTGCAGTACTGGACGAAGAACAGTCATTGTTTCTTGCATAGAGAAACATATTATCAACTTTGATCGAGGGATTGTGGTTAATTCAACCGTGAATTGATTTGGCACTAATATGGACCATATCTTTGAAGCGTGTATGGAATGTGATGCATTCGACCTGATGTTGACCGAGGGTTCCCACCACACAACCTGTTCATGACAAATCTCACATCAGAAGATCGAATCTACGATGAAGCCGGGACATCATATGACTCAAATACTCCGTTTGAGGTGTACAAGATCATGATACCTTTGTAAATCATTTAGATGAGTATCATGAAGTACACGAGATGCAAACCGATGAACAACACAACTACGTTGTTGACTCTGATGCTGACTATACGAGTAATAGTAATATTATTCCGTATGATCAGTATGTGGAAGACAACGAAGATCATGTTGTTCAAAGAAATGTATCTTCTGTGCGAAATGATGCATTGATGTCAATTCTCGATGAAATGCATGAACAGGGAGTACAAAGTAGATTAGCAAATAAACCAGACATGATAATTAATGATTCAGTGACCTCTGAACTTGCGAGATATAAGGAACTGGTCGGGGAATATGAAAAACGGGCAAAGTTTGGGGAGTTGAAACGGGTCGTTAGTTAATAATTTTTCAATTAAGCAAATATCTCCCTCCGGATCGCAATCGGCATGATCAATTTCTGGTGAAATCGAATCATCCTTGAGATAAGCTTCGATCTCTTCTAAAATGAATTCAAAAGTAAGAGGCTCAGACGTCGGGGTGGGATTGCCACCCGAAGATTTATTAGAAAACCCTAGCAATTCCGGAGCATACTCCTCACAAACCTCATCAATGATGTCAATTCGGTTTACCGACTTATCATTTGTAGAGGCGTATCTCGTAGTTTGATCTAGATTAAAAGTGATGGCTTCGTTAACAACCCAAAGGGTTATCTCTTCTCCATAAACATCAATTAAAGCACGACCGGTAGGAAAGTGGAACTTTCCAACTTTGACATAAACGTCTTCGGCGAGTCCTTTAGGATAAGTTATGAATCGATCTGCTAATTCAAGAGTCATCCGAGTGGGGGTAAGTTCGGGTAAGGATAACATTTTCTAAATGGAAAGGGGCATAAGATTTATGCTCGCGCCAAGATCGGCCAAGGCGTGACATACATCCATTCCTGGGAAATTACATGGTATAAGAAACTTGCCGGGATCTCCAAGCTTTTCGGGAAGATTTTTGAGGAGTATCACCGAGCAATTCTCGTTCAACGGTATTTTAGCTAATTTAAGCAATTTTTCCTTATTCATGAGCAAACTCTTAATCGTAGGAGCAAATATTGGCATCAAAAGTAAAGCATCCGCGAAGCTAATGTCAAAGCGCAAATCTTGAAAGATTTGAAAGATCTTCTCCATTTGATTCGAAGCTTTGTCACGGGACTTTTGATCATTACGTCACGAAGGATATGGAATATTCAGCTTAGGTAAAGTCTTCAGAACATCGGGTTCCAAAATCGGAATGGGGTTAACCAGAGGTGGGATATGAGCGGTACTTCCTTGGAAATTTGTTTTCTCTTTATCCGTTGTCTCCTCAGTTTCTCGTTTACTACCTTTTTAGGAGAAGGATTAGTAGGAATCGAGGGTCCCTTGTAAGCAACACCACTTCGAGTAGTGATCGCTTTTATCTCACCCTTCGGGTTTGGAATGGTATTACTCGGAAGAGTACCCGAAGTTGAGGCTTGGTTTTGAAAGAATTCACTTAACATATTTTTTAAGTTAGTTTGAAAAACATTTTGTTGATTCATCAAGACGGCTTGTTGAGTCTTAATCGTGTTTTGAATTTCATTCTTAACTTCTCCTTTCAACGAGTTGATTTGATTTTGCATGTTTCTCATAATTTGATCATTAGTTCTCTTGTAACTTGAAAACTCATTTGAAAACTCTTGTTGAACTTGATTATTAGGAACTTGAAAAGGTTGGTTTTGAAATCCTTGATTTTGAAAATTTTGAGCATGATTATTTTAAGCTTGAAAACCTTGATTTCCATGAAAATTACTTCCCCGATTAAAATTAAGCTTGAAAACCTTGATTTCCATGAAAATTTTGAGCATGATTATTTTAAGCTTGAAAACCTTGATTTTTGAAAATTTTGAGTATGACTCCATTAAGATTACGCGTGCTGACACGAGTGAAAAGACATCTACCATGTTAAATGAAATTGAGAGTCTAAAGGCTCAGTTGAGAAGCAAAGAGTCTTGTTTCACTAGTGACTCTGTCAAACCAAAAGTTCTTGCGCCTGGCATGTATGCCATTGACGTTAAACCCATCCCTCATCCCCTTAAGAACAATAGGAGTGCTCATTTAAACTATATCAGCCATCTTAAGGAGAGTGTAGAAACAGTTAGGGAGATTGTAGAGGAAGCTAGAGTAGTTAAACCACTGGATAATGCACTTAACTATGCTTGTCAATACACTAAGCTATCTCAGGAATTGTTAGAATATGTGATTGGCACTTGCCCAAAAAGTTTCAATGAAAGAGATAACAAGGCTCCCTCTACCCCTGTAACTAGGAAAAAGCAAGTTACTTTTAGTGATAAACCAGGAACTTCATCTAGCAACACACAGAAACACGAAGTGCACCAGAATGTTCAACAGACTAATATCCATGTGATTCCTTCTACAGGAGTAAACACTTCCACTGAAGCAAGCGGATCAAAGCCTAGAAGCAATACAAAGAAAAATAGGATCCTGCCTGCTAAGAGGGAGAATGAGAAGAAAGTAGAAGACCACCTTAGGACAAATAAGTCAGTATGGACAAAAGTGAATCGGGTTGATTCTAGCATTAGCTATAGGCGTGTAGTAATTAATTCGAATTCTGAATCTGTGTGCAAAATGTGTAACAAATGCTTAAACTCTGCAAATCATGAAATGTGTGTTGTTAATATTTTGAGTTCAGTAAATGCAACCCCCACTGTTAAAATTGTCTTGAATAAAGGGAAGCAGATTTGGAAACCAAAAGGCAAGCTGTCTGATAACAGGTTGAACATGACCAAGCGGGTTTGGAAAGCAACGGGCAAACTATTTGCTGATATTGGTTGTCAATGGAGACCCACAGGAAAGAAATTTGCCTTAGGCGAAATGTGCCCTTTAACTCTGTGAAATGTTCTACTCTACCTGCTAACCAACAGGCCCCCAACAAAAATTGGGGAACCAAAATTCCAAACTCTCCAAACTCTCCAAACTCGACTGTTTTCAAATGCAGGTCGTACAGGTCATCCTTTGGTATCTGGACTCAGGCTGTTCAAAACATATGACGGGGAATCGTTCAAAGCTCAAGAATTTTGTGGAAAAGTTCATAGGGACAGTCAGATTCGGGAATGATCACTTCGGAGCCATCATGGGTTATAGAGATTATGTTATTGGTGACAGTGTGATCTCAAGAGTATACTACGTGGAGGGACTTGGACACAATCTATTCTCTGTAAGGCAATTTTGTGATTTTGATCTTGAAGTTGCTTTCAGAAAGCATACTTGCTTTGTTTGTGATATCATTGGTGCAGACATACTTAAAGGTAGTCGTCGCACCAATTTGTACACGATATCGATTGATGATATGATGAAGTCTTCTCCGATATGCTTGCTGTTGAAAGCTTCCAAGTCCAAATCATGGTTGTGGCATCGTCGTTTAAACCATTTAAACTTTGGCACAATAAATGATCTTGCTCGGACTCTTGCTCGAAAAAGTTGGTTAGAGGTTCTACAAGATTGAAGGTTTGAAAAATGATCATCTTTGCTCAGCATGGTAACTTGGAAAAAAAGCAAGAAGTTCTCCCACAATACCAAAATCTGAAAATACAAATATGGAAGTTCTTCATACCCTTCACATGGATTGTGTAGGGTCAATGAGAGTCCAGAGTATTAAAACGAAGGAATACATTTTAGTAGTCGTGGATGACTATTCAAGATTCCATGGGTAAGTTTTTGAGATCAATGGATGAAATCATTGTTTGTCATCAACTTTCTTAAGCAAATACAGGTTGGTCTCAACAAAACAATCAGATACATCCGCACAGATAATGGAACGGAATTCGTAAACCAAGTTATGTCTGAATACTATGAAGGTGTTAGCGTATTTCATCAAAAATATGTTTCGAGAACTCCTCAACAAAACGGGCGTTTGTCGAAAGACGAAATCGTACACTTGTGGAAGCAGCACGTACAATGATGATATTCTCAAAAGCACCGATGTTTCTATGGGCAGAAGCTGTTAGCTACTGCTTGTTACCACCCAGAACCGATCCCTAATTCATACTCGTCACAACAAACCCCTTATGTGCCTTGTTACATGATAAGAAGCCTGATCTTACATTTCTCCTGAGTATTTGGTGCTCTGTGCTATCCTACAAATGATAGCGAAGATCTAGGAAAATTTCAAGCCAAAGCTGACATTGGGATTTTTGTTGGGTATGCCTACATAGCAAGAAGGGCTCCTTTAGAATTCTACAAAACAAGAGAACTAGTCGATAATGGAAAACAAGTTTATGTAACATTCGATGAGATGCATCAACAATGGCCCTGTACGCATGAGTTCAAGGTCCCGAGAGCCTAATCCATTATGTCACCCTGGACAACTCAAATCAGGGCTCGCTCCAACCGATAAAGAGCTGGAGATGTTATTTCAACCAATGTTTGATGAATACTTAGAACAATCTCGAGTTAATGAACCAGTACCTTATGCTACTGCAATTAAACGCTCAAGTTGTTCCACATCGGTACATCTTTGCCTACAAACATGCTCAAAACGCACCATTCTCATCAACGTGCATTCTTCGTCAACTTCGATATGCATCATCCAGTCCGACATCAAGGTATTGCAGAAGAACCCACTCTCGAAGACTCCCCAATCACGCACGATGTTCTATATCCCTTCATTTTTAACCATGGTTACTGGAGAACCAACCAAAGGTCGGCACAGTTCATTCATCTGGAATGTCGTTAATTCAAGCGGAACCCAACCTAGTTAATCAACCACCAGATACATCTCAGAACGATGGACCAAAGAGAATCCTCTTGATAACATCGTTGGCAAATCCTCTCGTCATATATTACTAGAAAAACAGTTAGCATCCGATGCTTTGTGGTGCTGTTTTTCCATTTACGGGTGCTGTCCAAGTCGATACCCAAGAAATTCAAAATGTACCGTGATAGAAGTCTGCTGGTTTCAAAGCCATTGCAAGATGAATATTCTCGGAATTTATCAATTCCTTGAATGTATGGGAATTAGCTTTACCTCGACCAATCTATGTTATGGTTATTCGCTCTCAAGTGATCTACAACGTGAAGCTTGATGAATATGGTGATGTACCTGAAAAAACAAAGCTCGGTAAGTTGCAAAGGACTGATTATCCGTCAGGAGGAAGGGCATTGGATTTTGAAGGAATCGTTTGCTCCAGTTGCAGTTTCGTGGCCTATCAGAATATTCATTGCAAATGCCGCAACCATGATTATGATCATCTATCATGATGGATGTCATCAATTGCTCTTCTTCCTGTATGGTGATCTTCGAAGAAGAAAAGAAGTGCTTTGTCAGTCTGCCTGTGAAGGATTTGAGACAGCAGGATAATCCTACTCACGGTCTATCGTCTGAAGAAGGCTCTTTATGGGCTAAAGCAGGCACCAAGGGCAGTGTTTGACTACACCTCTTTTAAAGTTCCTGTTGGCCAACAATTTCTTTAAGGGTGTCGTGGATCTAACGTTATTCACACGCAAATCAGGAAAACATATTCTATTTGTTCAAATATATGTAGATGACATTATTTTTTCCTCAATAGATCATAATGCGTGTCACATATTTTCCAAGAAAGTAAGCTTCCAAATTTCGAGTCAATGATGGGACAAATGTCGTTTTTCTTAGGGATATAACGTTTCCCAAAGTCCCCCAAAGGTATCTTTATTATCATGAAAAATATGCTCTGAAAACCTTAAAGAAATATGGAAATGGTTCTCTCTTGGACTTTTGTCGATACACCAATGGTGGATCGATTGAAACTGGGACGAGGATCTCATGGGGATTTCCAGGTGACCAAACTCGGATTTAGAGGAATGGTTGGCTTCCCTAATGTACCTTACCGGCCAGTAGGATCCCCAGACCTTGTATTTGCTGGATGCATGTGTGCTAGAATCAGGGCTAAGCCATATTACCAAAA
Source organism: Tanacetum coccineum (assembly GCA_026074375.1). Taxonomy (NCBI): domain Eukaryota; kingdom Viridiplantae; phylum Streptophyta; class Magnoliopsida; order Asterales; family Asteraceae; genus Tanacetum; species Tanacetum coccineum. The sequence continues at coordinate 11,591 of BQNB010167453.1, forward strand.
CGAACTTTGACGCTATCAAACGTGTCTTTCGGTACTTGAAAGGAACCATTAACATGGGTCTTTGGTATCCGAAAGACAACGACATGTCACTAATAGCTTATGCAGATGCGGATCATGCGAGATGTCAAGATTCAAGAAGAAGTACGTCGGGAAGTGCTCAGTTTCTTGGAGATAGATTGGTAAGCTGGTCATCAAAGAAGCAAAGAAGGCACTGCAACGTTCAATATTGAGGCTGTATACATTTGCCATGTCTGGATGTTGTGCTCAAATCTTTGGATGCGATCACAGCTCAAAGACTATGGATTTAACTTCAATAACATTCCTCTGTACTGTGATAACAAGAGTGCAATTGCTCTTTGCTGTAACAATGTCCAGCACTCTCGATCAAAACACATCGACATACATCACCATTTCATTCGAGAGCAAGTGGAAAATAGAGTGGTTGAACTCTACTTCGTGGAAACGAACTATCAACTTGCAGACATTCTACCAAAAAGTTATTTACCAAGAGAACGGTTCAATTTCTTCTTCAATAGGCATGAAGAGTTTGAACCACCTGACAACTCTCAGACGCTTCAAGCATGGAGATGAATGAGTAAACGAAATGCCTCTCGTGTATCCATTGTTCAATAATAATAAAAAACTTTTTGTAAATTGTTTAAAGTCATTTGGAAGTACTAAAAGGCTTGAATTTACTTCAGATTGCTAACCGGTTTGATGTATGCGGCATGGATTTAACTTTTTTATCATGATTATGGGATCTATAGTTACAAATGGTGATGGCGGTTGAACTGTTCAACTTGAAAATTTAATCGCTTTTCACGACTACGGCTCTTTAATAGGAAAACAGGAGTCGTTGTTTGAGGGGGAGAGTGAATGTGAAAATTTGCTTCTATAAACAAGGTTCTAAATGAAGTAATTGGGGATCTTATGGTTGTTTAGGAGATGTTGTATGCTCTGAAAGTGTAATTATAGTTGGTGGTTTATTCTAATGGGTTATCTTTGAAGGGGAGTTATTAATTTTAACTCAAAGACCCCAAAGTGATCTATAGTTATAATGTTTAGGGATTTTTAAATGCAATTTGCTTTTGTTTTCTTGCCTATTAACAAATAGGGTCTAAATCGATTCCAATTGCCTAAAACTCAGAGAACCTTAGAAATACTTAAAACAAAAAAATAATAATAAAAGAAGTTAGAAACCTAAGGGACTAAATCTGCTAACTTCTTAACTTAGGATATAAAAAGGGGCGGCGAGTTGGTTTTGGTCAAATTTATCAAATCCAGTCAACGAAAAACACACACACACTAATACGCAACTCGCCGCCAAGAACAAGTTTCAAATCTTTGATTTCCAGTGTTTCTTGCAAAGGTATTTATCAAACCTTAATCTATATCATTTATTCTATGTGTGTATCAATGGAATCGATTTAAAACACATTAAAAAGAGTAGAAAAGTTAGATTTAGTGACTAGGGTTTCGAAATGGTTTAAATTTTGTTTGGAAATGAAAGTGTTGTGTGGGACAAGATGCGGAATAGGGTGTGAGTCACTATGATATATGTGTTTAATCTGTGGCAAACCGATCTGGTATGTCTTAGAATGATTCTAGGGTCATTTTAGATTAGATCAAAATGCCAATGTAGTGTTGTAATGTGTGATTTAGTTGCTGGGAATTGTTCATAAGGCATAGATTACTAAGTTTTGACGTATGGATTACTGTCTCAAACAAGATTGAATGATTTGATTATGATTCTTGGTGGCGGGTTGACTTTTAGAAAGTAAAAGTCAGTTTGCTTGATGGAAAGAATGGTAGTAATGTGTATCTGATGCGTAGAAAAGCCTAGGAATGCCTTAGGATGTGCGTGGTTTGAATTTTAAGTAATCAGTCCTCATGGCGAGTTGCTTATGATTCTAGGTGGCAGGTTGGTTATTTTATTATTATTTTAATGTTTTCAAGGAAACCACCGCACCGCGGCGGTTTGGTTGAATTTATTATTTTTTTAAATAATTTATTCAACCCGCTGGTTCATGTAATATATCTACTCAGTGAGTTGCCTAATGGCGGGTTGATTCACAGCGAGTTGCCTAATGGCGTGTTGATTCACAGCGGGTTGCCGTAACTCTATATTATTTTATACCAACAGGTAAATCGCCGTCTCTCGGCGGTTTGGTCGAATATTTTTATATATTAAAAATTCAACCTGCCGTTTTCGAATTTTTTATTTTTAGCGGTGGGTTGGTTAATCTTATTCTAATATTCAAGCGGTTTAGTGCCTTCCTCGCGGTGGTTTGCTCGATTCTCCTAATGGCGGGTTGGCATTCTCGGCGGTTTGGGCTAAGTTTCATAATTTTGGCCCATTAAGCCTAATAATCTATCAAGGCCCCTTCGAATGACCCAGTTGCTTTTC
>BQNB010167455.1:0-13997 GCA_026074375.1 Tanacetum coccineum
AAAAACGTCAGGTAAGTGTCCGAGTGCAACATAATTAATTATAGGTCGTATGAGTATTAAGTACTTGGAATAACTAATAGTGTATATAATTCTATATAGCTACACCACCATCTAATTGTATTCGAGAAATAATATTTATAAAGTTAAAATATTTATAAATATATTTGTCGTAACTTTCTCATTTTAAATCCGTTTTGTACGTTCTTTATGTCCATGCTTTTGTATTAAAAAGATATATCAAAAGATATATCAAAATATTATATTTTAATATTTTTACTATTCATGCACTTTATAAAATTATTTTTATAAATTTAATTATCGTAATCTCGTAAAAGTCATATCTTATTCGTTTTAACTCTAATTTTAGTGATCCTTTTGAGCACGTCTTTGTAATTACAAGTTCTATCTAACTAAAATATTTTCCAAAACTTTCTGAAATGAATAGTAATTTATTTTTATAAAAGTATTTATCATCGTAAACCTCCAAATGACGTATCTTCTTCGTCATAGCTTGGATTTTCGAGTTCTCTATATGCCTACGATCGTCATGACATGTAGTATTATAATAAAATATAAAATAAATATCTTATTTTTGAATTAAAAACAGAAGGTTTTGATCATTTGACTAGTGTTTATAAAAATTATTTTTATAAGTTTTTAGCTTAGTTAATTTGCTACAAGTCCTCTACAACACTTTATACCACAAGTCTCATATATTTTAAGTCCTCCAGTCCATCATTTCTTTTACTTATAAACTTAATAAGTAAACTTTTAAACCATTTATTTATATATACTTTTATAAATAAATTCACACTTGTATAATGTATATACTTCCATTACAACATGTTTTTAACATCACTATAACATATGAAAAAGTATTTCCAACCATGATCAAGTGTAAAAATCTATTTTACATCTTAATATATTTCCTAGATGATGATTTAATATATAACCATCATATACACATAAAATCACAAATATAAAGAGTGTATGGTTTTTAGATGACCTTAAGATGAAGTATGATGAAGAGTAACAAGTTTTAAACCCTAGTTTAGAATCAAAACCCAACCTTCCAAGACTAGAAACCCTAAATTTTCAAGAAACCCTAATCTTGAACTTTTCTTAGTTAACCCTTGTAAATGCTAAACCAAACCTTCAATACACCTTAGAATGTCTTAGATATGATAATAGAACACTTGAATACTTGGTAATACAAATTGTATGGATTATTTGTTGGTGTTGCTTTGAGCCATGGGCTAGGGAGAGACAAAGAGAGGTTTTGTGTGAAGATTTTGGTTAAGGAAATGATATGTGTGTGTTATACAAGTCTTGCACTTCCTTATATACTACAACCTTGGTCCAAGTTGCTAGTTGAAGACCAAGACCATGAGAAAAACAAGGGGAGTGAAACAAGGAAGAAAAATGGTCAAAAGACTAGTTATGGTACTATGTTATAATGAGCCTGATGTGCTGTCGTTGTATGATATATTTAAGATGATTCAAGTTTTAAATTTTTATTTTGCCGACTAAACCAAAAACAACACTTTAACGGGCAGTGTACCTGATCGGTTGTAGTTTTGTTGTAAGTAGGGTGTCAAACACTTGAAGCGAGGTTAAATTTATCAATTTAATTAATATTTTGGTTATCTAATCTATGTTAATTTTATTCTATTCTAAACCTATGTTAAACCTATGTCAATCTAAATCTTAATTCTAACGAGAAAAGGAGGTTTTCAGCCTGAGAGACTTTTGTAGTTTAGGTATCGAGAATATAATTTAGCACACTTAAAACTCGTTTTTAAGTTATGTATTTATAGGGTCTGGAAGTCGGTTGGATACGGCGTATCCAAGAGTTGGATACGGCGTATTGGGAATTTCTTGGAGTAGGGACCACGCTTGATATCTTCCAGAATATTATATTGATTCCATATCTTGAATACGACGTATTGAGTCCTCTGGATATGGCGTATTGATCTTTATTCCTGAGTGGTCTTTGGTGAGTGCAAGCACGGATACGTCATATCTTCCTTGATGGATACGCTGTATTGATCTTCAGAATAGTAATCTTTAAAATATCTTTATTTAAGCTCCAGAATGCGCGTCTTTTGCTAACTTTCATCAATTACTCCATAATTACTGCAATTCTCAAATATAAACGATTAAGTAACAAATCTTTGCAATAGCTATACAAAATAGGTTAATAACATGGGATAAATGATGCTATAATATAGACGTTATTTGATGTCATCAATTATGCACTCATGGCTTACTCATCTTCAAGTTCTAACTCAGATGTATCCAATGATTCAAATTGTTTAAAATCTTGTATGGAAACTGTTAAATTACTTAAATCTCAAAATGATCAACTATTAAGAGATTTAGAGAAATCTAGTTTAATGGTTTTAGGTTATAAAACAGGTTTAGAATCAGTGGAAGAAAAACTTGAATTTTATAAAAAGAATGAGTCTGTTTATGTAAAAAACATTAATGGCTTAAAATAGGATATTCAAGTAGGAGAAATAACTATTAGAGAGCTTAGGAAGAAGCTTGAAAAAATTCAAAAAGAAAAAGATAGCATTCAATTTAATGTAGATAAATTTGAAAATGCATCTAATAGTTTAAACAAGCTCATAGAGTGTCAGATTGTTGATAATTGCAAGAAAGGTTTAGGCTATGAAAAATATAATGCAGTTTCACCTCTCTACATAGGAAATTTTATGCCTCCAACACCTGATTTGTCTTTTACTAGATTAGATGAGTTTGTTAATAAGCCTATAGTTGAGAACAGAAAGTCTGATGAAGAAGTGTCTAAGGTAGTTAGGAAATCTGATGATTCCCTATTTATTGAAGATTGAGTGTCAAATAATGAGGAAGAGGATGTGTCTCAACCTAAATTTGAAAATAAAACAGTTAGGCCGAGTATTGTAAAGAAAGAGTTTGTCAAATCTAAACAACAAGATAAAACTACTAGGAAAACTGTTAAACAAGTTGAGAAACATAGGCAAAACACTCACAGTCCAAGAGGCAATCAAAGAAATTGGAACAATATGATGTCTCAAAAACTAGGAAGCAATTTTGAGATGTTTAATAAGGCCTGTTATGTGTGTGGAAGCTTTGATCATTTGCAAGTTGATTGCAATTACCATCAAAAACAGTTTCAAAATCAAAGGATGGTAAAACCTGTTTGGAACAATGCTCAAAGGGTGAATCATCAAAACTTTGCTAAAAAGACTCACCCCTGTGCTAAAAAGAACTTAGTTCCAAGAGCAGTACTAATGAAGTCTGGTTTAGTATCAGTTAATACTGCTAGACAAGTTAATACTGCTCACTCAAAAACAACAGTGAATGCTGCTAGACCAATGTCATATCTTTCTAAAATAGCACATTCAACTGTTAAGAGGCCCATTCATAAGAACACAGCATTCAAAAACAGTAATATTGATCAAAGGGTTAATACTGTTAGTGGTAAAAAAATTAATACTGCTAGGCCAAAAGCAGTAGTTAATGCTGTTAAGGGAAATAATGTTAATGCTGTTAAGGCCTCAGCTTGTTGGGTTTGGAAACCAAAGACTAAAGTTTTAGACCATGTTTCTAAACATAACAGTGCATCAATCACCCTAAATAAGTTTGATTATATTGATGCACAAGGCAGATCCAAGTCAGTGATGGCTTGGGTCCCAAAAAGAAACTAATTTTCTTATCTAATGTGCAGGGCAATCCACAAATGGATTTACAAGATCAAGGAGTGATTGATAATGGATGCTTAAGGCAGATGACAAGGAACATGTCCTATCTTACAGACTATGAAGAGATAGATGGAGGATATGTTGCTTTTGTAGGGAACCCAAAAGGAGGGAAAATCACAAGAAAAGGTACCATTAAAACTGGTTGTTGGGATTAAAAGCCTTCTTAATGCTGCTAGTATTACTGCTATTCTTATTGTTGTTAATGCTGCTCAATTAAAGTTAGTGCTGCTAGAGAATTTCAATGAAAATTATTCTAAGTGTTTAAGACTGCTGGTGAAGTTACAACTGCCAGTACAAAGTTACTACTGCTAGTATAAAAGTTACTACTGCTAGTGTAAAGTTACTATTGCTAGTATAAAGTTAATACTGCTGAAGGAGTTAATGTTGCTAGTGAAGAAGTTAGTACTGCTGAGTTAGTTAGTACTGCTTATATGATTTGTATGAGATATTTTGGTAAAAGATATGTATAAGTTATTTGTTTAGAAGATTATGATTACTTAGGAAAGTAGTGTAAGCCGTTAGGACTCCTTGGTGTATAAACGGAGGTCCTAGGGCATAGAGATTTATATACCAACATACCAATACACCATTCATAGAATTATCACAGCTTCAAGGTTTTGTAACCCTAATACTATTAAGATTATTCATATTAATAACATTGGAGCTTATTGTTTATTGAATTATATGTTCTTAGTTTTACTGTTCCATTAAGAATTCTTGTTAATGTTAAAGATTAGATTCCGCATAATCTTTAATACATTCAAAGTTTCTACTATAGTTGTGTTAGATTTATCTAATATAACTACTCCTTATACAAGCTTAAGGAATTCGATCTATTGAAGTGGGATCAACACTGGTAATCTAGATTTTGAAAATGTGTATTTTGTGAGAGAGTTAAAGTTTAATCTCTTGATAAAAAGAACAGTGTTGTTTTTAATGACACTGAATGTATTATTTTATCTCTAAACTTTAAGTTAATTGATGAAAGTCAAATTTTACTTAGAGTTCCTAGAAAGAATAATATGTATAGTGTTGATTTAAAGAACATAGTTCCTAAAGGAGGTTTAACTTGCCTTTTTACAAAAGCCACATCTGATGAATCTAAACTTTGGCATAGAAGGCTAGGTCACTTAAATTTTAAAACCATGAATAAATTGGTTAAGGGAAATCTTGTAAGAGGTTTACCTTCCAAACTTTTTGAAAATGATCAAACCTGTGTTGCTTGTCAAAAGGGAAAGCAGCACAGAGCCTCTTGTAAGTCCAAAACAGAGAACTCAATCAGTCTTCCTTTACATTTGTTGCATATGGACTTGTTTGGTCCAACATTTGTAAAAAGCCTTATGAAGAAAATGTATTGCCTAGTTGTCACAAATGATTATAGTAGGTTTACATGGGTTTTCTTTCTAGCTACTAAGGATGAGACTAGTGGCATTCTTAAGTCCTTTATAACTGGGATAGAAAATCTAGTAGATCACAAGGTTAAGGTGATTAGATGTGATAATGGGACTGAGTTCAAAAACAGAGAAATGAATCAGTTTTGTGAGATGAAGGGTATTTTGAGACAATTTAGTGTAGCTAGAACTCCTCAACAAAATGGAGTTGCTAAGAGGAGGAATAGGATACTAATTGAGGCTGCTAGGACTATGCTAGCTGATTCTAAGTTGCCAACTACTTTTTGGGCAGAAGCAGTTAATACTGCTTGCTATGTGCAAAATAGAGTGTTAGTAGTTAAGCCTCATAACAAGACCCCATATGAACTTTTTCATGGTAGAACACCAACTTTAAGTTTTATGAGACCATTTAGGTGTCCTGTTACTATTCTTAATACCATAGATCACTTAGGCAAATTTGATGGTAAGGCTGATGAAGGTTTCTTTGTTGGATACTCTTTGAATAGTAAAGCCTTTAGAGTATTCAATAGTAGAACAAGGATAGTGGAAGAAAACCTGCATATTAGGTTCAGTGAGAGTACACCTAATGCTGTAGGTAGTGGACCAGATTGGCTATTTGATATTGATGCACTAACAAGAACAATGAATTATGAGCCAATTGTTGCAGGAACACAGTCTAATGGTTTTGCAGGTACAAAAGCAAGTGATAATGCAGGTCAAGCTCGAAAGGAGACAACACCTGTCAAAGATTACATTTTGCTACCATTGTGGACTGTTGATCCACCATTTTCCCAAAATTCAAAAAGTTCTCAAGATGATGGATCCAAACCTCCAAGTGATGATGGAAATAAGGTTGATGAAGATCCAAGAAAAGATAGTGAAAGTAATGATTAAGAGAAGGAAGATAATGTTAACAACACTAATAATGTTAATGTTGCTAGCACAAATGAAGTTAATGATGTTGGTGGAAAAATAAGCATTGAGCTTCTAGTTGATTCAAATATGCCTACTTTGGAAGATTATAGCCTATTTGACTTCACAAGAGATGATGAAGATGATGGTGTAGAGGCTAACATGAACAATTTGGATACAACAATCCAAGTCAGTCCTATTCTAACTACAAGAATTCATAAAGATCATCCTCTTGATTAAGTGATTGGAGATTTGCAATCAGCTACACAAACAAGAAAGATGTTAAATAATTTGAAGGAACATGGGTTTGTTGGTACTATTCAACAACGAACAAACCATAAAGACCTTCAAAATTGCTTGTTTGCTTGCTTTTTATCATAAAAAGAACCCAAAAAGGTAATTCATGCATTAAAGGATCCAAGCTGGATATAGGCTATACAGGAAGAGCTTCTACAATTCAAGTTACAAGAAGTTTGGACTTTAGTGGATTTACCAAATGGAAAAAAGGGCTATAGGCTCTAAATGGGTTCTCAGGAATAAAAAGGATGAAAGGGGAATTGTGATAAGAATTAAAGCAAGATTGGTTGCTCAAGGATACACATAAGAAGAAAGGATTGACTATGATGAAGTCTTTACCCCTGTTGCAAGAATTAAAGTAATTAGGCTATTTTTAGCTTATGCTTTATTTAAAGATTTTGTGGTGTATCAAATGTATGTAAAAATTGCTTTTCTCTATGGGAAGATTGAAGAAGAGGTGTATGTATGTCAACCACAAGGATTTGAAGATCCAAACTTTCCTGATAGAGTATACAAGGTTGAAAAAGCACTGTATGGACTACATCAAGCTCATAGAGCTTGGTATGAAACCTTGTCAACATATATGTTGGACAATGGTTTTCAAAAAGAGAAAATTAACAAGACCTTATTCATCAAAAGGCACAAAGGTGACATTTTGCTGGTCCAAGTTTATGTGGATGATATCATCTTTGGTTCAACAAAGAAGGAGCTATGCAATGCATTTCAGAAGTTGATGCATGAGAAATTTTAGATGAGTTCTATGGGAGAAATTACATTCTTCTTGGGATTACAAGTGTAGTAGAATAAGGATGTCATATTTATTAGTCAAGATAAATATGTTGTTGAAATTTTAAAGAAGTTTGGGTTTACAGAAGTCAAGACTGCAAGCACACCAATGGAAACTCAAAAGCCTCTGCTCAAGGATGAAGATGGTGAAGAAGTGGATGTTCTTATGTATAGGTCAATGATTGGTTCATTGATGTATCTTACCTCTTCAAGACCTGACATCATGTTTGCAGTGTGTGCCTGTGCTAGAGACTAAGTTAAGCTAAAAGTTTCACATCTTCATGCTGTAAAAAGGATTTTTATGTACTTAAAGGTCAACCAAAATTGGGCCTTTGGTATCCAAAAGATTCTCCTTTTGATTTGGTAACATACACTAATAGTGATTATGCTGGAGCAAGCTTGGATAGGAAGTCTATAACAGGAGGTTGTCAATTCCTTGGATGTATATTAATATCATGGCAGTGCAAGAAATAGACAGTGGTTGCAAAATTCCATAATAGAAGCTGAGTATGTGGCTGCTTCAAGTTGTTGTGGACAAGTGCTTTGGATTCAGAATCAACTACTTGATTATGGGTACAATTTCATGTATACCAAGATCTTTATTGAAATTAACAGTACTATTTGTATAATTAAAAATCCTATTTTTCATTAAAAAACAAAGCATATAGAGATCAGACATCATTTTATTAGAGATTGCAATGAAAAGAAATTAATTCAAATGGTCAAAATCCATACTAACAAGAATGTTGCAGATTTGCTTACAAAAGCTTTTGATGTAAGTAGATTTTAATATTTGATTGCTAGTATTGGAATGCTAAATCTTTAAAGACTTTTATCTCTTTATGTTTTTGTATAATTTTGTATGAATTAGTATTGTTATTCATGTCATTAAAAGTTTATGCTGTTAAGTATAATTCGTACTGCTTATTATACTTAATACTGCTGAGTTACTACTATTAGTTATACTTAATACTGCTAGGTATAATTAATACTGTGATAATTGTGAAAATTTCTATGGCTTGTGTTTTCTTGGTTTTTGGACTAACATTTTGTAGGAAAAGCAAAGAAAAGTGTTAAATTGATGATGGAAAAGCTGTTTGGAATGGAATTGGAGTTAATGCTGGTGACTTAAAGTTAATGCTGCTAGGCATAACTTACTACTGCTGATTCTAAGTTAATGCTGCTAGGCACAACTTACTATTGTTGGTTCTAAGTTAATGTTGCTAGGCATAAACTTACTATTGTTGGTTCTAAGTTAATGTTGCTAGGCATAAACTTACTACTGCTGAGTTACTACTGCTAGGTGAAAGTTAATGCTGTTGAGGGTATTCTCATAAATACTTCGATTAAGGATTTCAATCTTTCAAATACTCTCTAACTACAAACCCTAACTGAATTTTATCATCCATTATCAAAACCCAACACAAATGGCGAATCTAAAGTTTGCAGATACTCACAATATGGTCATGTTTTTGTCTAAACCCACAGAAAGTGAAGGGTATGAACAAATTGTGGATTTTCTGAATGCACAACATATAAGATATGCATTAACGGTTAATCCTACTATATATATCTCTTGCATTGAACAATTATGGTCTATTGGCGTGTAAAAACTATTAATGGGGAAGTTCAGTTAAATGCCCTAGTAGATGGCAAGAAGGTTATCATCTCTGAAGCATCTGTGAGAAGAGATCTTAAACTAGAAGATGAGGAAGGTATTGATTGTTTACCAAACTCTACCATTTTTGAACAACTTGCATTGATGGGATATGAGAAAGTTTCACAAAAACTAACTTTCTATAAGCCATTCTTCTGTCCACAATGGAAATTTCTGATTCATACTATTCTACAATGCCTAAGTACAAAGACTACTGCATGGAATGAGTTTAGTAGCACTATGGCATCTGCTATTATCTGCTTAGCAACAAACCAAAAGTTCAACTTTTCAAAATACATTTTTGAAAGTATGGTTAGAAACTTGGATAATTTGTCTGGAAATTTTTTGATGTATCCAAGGTTTGTACAAGTGTTTTTGAATCAACAACTTGATGAAGTGTCAACTCACAAGAGAATTTATGATGCACCCTCTCATACTAAGAAGATATTTGGAAATATAAAGAGGGTAGGCAAAGGTTTTTCTGTTAAAGTAACACCTTTATTTTCCACAAAAACCTAGGAAGCCTAAAAGAAAGGACACTGAGATACCTCAGCCTAGTGATCCTATTGAAAATGTTGCAGATGAGGCTATCCATAAGGAGTTGGGTGATAGTTTGGTGAGGGCTGCCACTACTGCTTCTAGCTTGGAAGCAAAGTAGGATAATGGTAACATAAATAAGTCCCAATCTCAGGAACACTAGAATCGATTCCCAAGGACTACATTCGGGGGTGGTCCCAAGTTCAAGAAACCTAGGGGATCTTATTGCTCAAACTAGGTTTGGAATGTATCTAATGTTACAATGGATTCACTGCTCACAAGAGGTAAACACTTGAAGTGATAAGGATAGACTTTTAAACTTTGATGAATTGATGGCCTATGTACACTTTACAAACAAGGGTTCTTGATTTGAAGCAGACAAAGGACCATCAGATAATGTGATGCTAGTGAAAAGGGGGTCAAGAAGCTTAAAGAAAAATAGGTCAAACTATTAGGCTGAAGAGATTATACAAAGTTGGTTTGACTGCTAGGGTAGAATCCTTTGATAATGATGAAAGTTTGGGTGAGGATGCATCCAAATAGGGGAGGATAGATGCTATTGATGTAGATGAAGAAATTACCCTGGTTAGTGTTCAAAATGTGGATGAAGAGATGTTTGATGTGAATGTTTTAGATGGTGAGAAAGTGTTTGTTACAGAACTAGAAGTTGTTGTTAAAGAAGTAAATGATGAAGTTAATGTTGTTGAAGAAGTAGTTGAAGTTATTAACTCTGCTAAGCTAATTATTGATGCTGCTCAAGTTAGTGCTACTGGTGATATAGTTAGTACTGCTGGTGCTGCAACAACTGTTAGTGTTGCTACAACAACTACTGCTGATGAAATTACTTTGGCTCAAGTACTTGAAGAAATGAAAAGTACAAATCTACAACAACAAAATCTTTACAACTATCACAGGACAAAGGTAAAGGGATATTGATAGAACCTGTGAAGCCTATGAAAAAGAAAGATCTAATCAGGCTTGATGAAGAAACTGCCAAAAAGTTACAAGCTGAATTTGATGAAGAAGAAAGACTTGCAAGAGAGAAAGCTGAAAAAGAAAAAGAAGCCAATATTGCCTTGATTGAAACATGGGATGATATACAGGCAAATATTGATGTTGATCATCAATTGGCTGAAAGATTGTAAGCACAAGATCAAGAAGAGTTGTATGTTGAAGAAAAGGCTACATTATTTCAACAACTCTTAGAGAAAAGAAGAAAGCATTTTGCAGCTAAAAGAGTATAAGAGAAAAGAAACAAACTACCAACAAAAACTCAACAGAGAAAGATAATGTGTACTTACCTAAAGAACATTGAAGGATACAAGCTCAATGATTTAAAAGACAAAGAGTTTGATTCTATTCAAGAGATGTTTGACAGAGCATTCAAAAGGGTAAATACATTTGAAGACTTTAGAACAGAGTTGGTGGAAGGCAAAGAAAAGAGAGAAGGAACAGAGCTGATATAAGAGAATGCAAAGAAGCAAAAGGTGGAAGATGACAAAGAAACAGCAGAGCTTAAACAGTGTTTGGAAATCATTCCAGATGAAGAAGAGGTAACAATTGATGCTATACCTTTAGCTGTTAAGTCTCCAAGTATTGTTGGCTGGAAGATTCATAAAGAAGGAAGAAAAATCTATTATCAAATAATAAGAGCTGATGGAAAGTCTCAAATGTACATGATCTTTAGTCACATGCTTAAAAGTTTTAACAAGGAAGATTTGGAAGATTTGTACAAGTTGGTAAAAGCTAAATATAAGTCAACAAGACCAGTGGAAGACTTGGATTTATTGTTATGGGGTGATTTAAAAACAATGTTTGAACCACATGTAGAAGATAAAGTATGGTATGATAAAAGAATCAAAGTGTTAGATTGGAGTTGTATGACTTCCTGTGGAGTACATTCTTGGGATGCAACATATGCAGATTTATATGTTGGTAGAGAACAAGTATCCCCTTACACCATCTACACTTTCAATGATGTTGGAAAAGAAGCTTATGATTGACTATGAAAGTGAAATGGCTTATCAGCTTCTTAAATTCATTATAAAATAGCTTAAGAAGTAAAGAAGTGTTTGGAAGCATCCTCCTAGTGTTGATGAAGCTTTAAATGAAGAAACTTGATGATTTTGAAGAAGAATATCAAGTTTAGGGGAGGATTGTTGGGATTAAAAGTCTTTTTGATGTTGTTTGGATTACTGCTGTTCATGTTTGTGTTAATGATGTTCAGCTGATGTTAGTACTGCTAGTGAATACTAGTGCTGTTGATGAACTTCAAAGAAAATATGCTAAGTAGTTACTACTGCTGGACAAAGTTTAAAGACTATAACTGAAAGTTAATGTTGCTAGTGAAAATATGCTTGAAGTTACTACTGCTAGTGAATATCAAGTTAATGCTGCTAGTTAGTACTACTTATATGATATGTATTGAGTTTTTTCGTTTATAGAAAAGATTAAGCTACTTATGAAGTATTGTAGACGACTACGGGACTCTATAGGTATTAATAGGATTGTCTAGGGAAATAGAGTTTCATACATATTCATAGTCGTATAATTCTTAGCTTCAAGGTCTTTGTAACCCTAATACTTTGAGAGTATTCATATTATTATCATTAATAATATTAGTGTTTTTGTTTATTGAATTATATGTTCATATAATTACTGTTTCATTGATAGTTCTTCTTAATATTAAAGATTAGATTCCGCATAATCTTTAATACATTCAAACAAAGTTTCTACTATAGTTGTGTTAGATTTATCTAATATAACTAATCCTTATACAAGCTTAAGGAATTCGATCTATTAAAGTGGGATCAACATTATCATTAAGCATCATATCAGGAATAGGTAGTCTATATTCCTGATAGTCTTCTCCAATTCTGACAAACTTGAGTCTGCTTACAATACCATCATCCTTGATTGTATGATAGTGTTGAAACTATAGCTTGGAGAGAGACTTGTGTTGTGAGAGGAAGTGATTGATGATAACTTTGGTGAATCTGGGAAATGACATATTTTCACACCTTGATCTCTTCTCCTTCATGTGGTCAATCTGGAAAGCAATGTCTTCCTAAATCAGCTCAGGATAGTCAACATTTTCTCTATAGAACATGCCCTACAATATGTCAATTCTGGATTTTCTCAGTCTGACATTGGTTGCAGTCTTCCTAAAGAGACACATTTGTTATGATGGCTGCCAGAGTTCTCCATGGCTAATTCATGTGATCCACATATGTGCTAGTATACTTGTGTAGTGGACCTTTGTAGCCAAGGTCAATGAGGAAGGTGAGGGTAGCTTCATCATCTTGTGCCTCAGTGAAAACTTCACCTTCAACTCTTGGACAGATATCTAGAATCTTTCTAAAGATTTCAGCATCGACAATGCACTTCTTGTTCGCCAAAAGGAATTCATAAGATTATGAGTCTTTGACCTTCTTGATAGTGTACCAGAACTGCTGCATAAATATTTTAGGGACATCTGTAGAGATAGTGAATGCCTTGAAGCACGTAGACTTCTTGATCACATCAATTATGACTTGAAATGTTTCTTCCTTCTGATGCATAGTGGTTTCCAGTCTAAAATTGGTTGGGCTTATCTTGACCCTTTCAGTAGATGGAACCCATTTTTTATCACGAGCAGTCACTTGTTAAGTTTCTTGTGGATTCATGATTCTGCTTAAGAAATAGCCAATACAATTTATATACACAACAGTTATATTCTACTGACTAATTTTGTTATCCTTGATGATTTGATAGATTTAGGAATATGCTATGATTAGGTTTCATGCAAACATGTCCGTATTAATACACTCTAAGAAGAAGTCAACTAAGGTTGATAGTCAAAGTTAACTAACGAAGTAAACTAGACAATTCCAAGAGAACTTAGCATAATCTTTCAATTAGAGGGAAAGTAATACACATTCAAACATGGCAAGGTATGAAATATGACACCATAAACAAGTATTACACAAATTTTAGAAAACATGGGCAGAGTTTCCTTTCATAATTTGACATATTTCGCATGGAATGTGACCTGTCATGTTTCGCACAGTTTGACATGTTTCGCAAGGAATATGTATTAAACATGTTTCGCTCAGACTGACATATTTCGCACAGTTTATGTTTACATGTTGACCTGTCATGTTTCGCATGGCATGCATATTTCGCACAGCTTAAGTCAAACATATTTGGCACAAAGTGTTTCAAACATGTTTCACTTGGTTCATACCTAACATATTTCGCATGCATATTACCAAAATCCCAACTCAAATATTATCAACTAAAAACAATCAAGATTCAATTCCTAATATTACAATTCATGTAATATCATCACAGAAACAATAATGACTTGGTTTATTTTCTTCAATCTTCAGTATCAGCACAAATCTTCAAATAGCAGTACTAAGTCCTTTTAACAATATAAACTTGTAGAGGCCCTTAATTCCAAACAATCCTCCCCTAAACTTGTGATTTATCTCTAAATCATCAAGTTTCTTGAATTAAAAACTTCTTGGCTCTGAGAAGATTCTTCCAAACCACTTCATCTTCTTGGTTTGTTGGCTTCTATGAAAATCTTCATAATTAGATCTTTTGTCATCTCACTATCTTCTTCTACTTGCAGCCTTCTACTTAGCATCAAATTCATAACTGCAGTTGACAATGGATAATCCTTTT
>BQNB010167457.1:0-13996 GCA_026074375.1 Tanacetum coccineum
AGATCAATGTGAAACTTGGTGACATTAATGTGAAACTTCGTAACCCGTTTCCTCATTTCAGTGACGATGACAGTTTCATGTGATGACAGTTTCATGTTCATCGGTGCTGATGTGAGTCACCCAGATGAATTGAAGAGATTAACGTATTCGTCTGTCGCAGCCCCCGTTGGCTCGGTGGATCCACCTTCTGCTACTCGTTACACTGCTCGTGTGTCCTTACAAAGCCCCGGCAAAGAAGAAATTGTTGATTTTGGGAGTATGTGTTTATTTAGAACTTGTAAATGCATACGAACAGTTGAACGGAATGAAGCCAAAGAAGATTGTGGTGTTTCGTGATGGGGTGAGTGACTCACAGTTTGATATGGTTCTGAAGAAAGAGATGGGGGGCATGAAAGAAGCCATATATACTAAAAGTTACCGTCCTTTGATCACTTTCGTCGTTGCTCGAAAACGTCACAATATTCGTTTATAATTAATGACTGAAGAGAGTGGGGAAATGTGCCTCCGGGTACAGTTGTGGACACTGCAATCGTTCATCCTATTCAGTTTGACTTTTACCTTTGTAGCCATTTTGGAGCAACTAGAACAAGCAAGCCCACACACTTGGGATGAAAATGGTTTCTCGTCCGATGAGATGCAAAAGCTGATCTATCACCTTTCCTATTTATTTGCACGCTGCTCAAAGCCTGTTTCATTGGTCCCACCGGTGTACTACGCTCATCTCGCTGCATACAGGGGCCTGATGCTGCAAGAGGTGGCATGGCAAGCGCAATCGTCATCAATGTCCGTTAAGGTTGCTGATTGCCTTAAGGATTCAATGTTCTTCATTTAAGGTGAGTGGTTTTTGGGTAGTTATCATAATTTTGTTGGCGCCGGATTTATTGTTCCTTTAAACTTTGTCTTTATCATATAACTTGTCTGTTATTTGAATATGTCTGCATCAAAAAAAAAAGTTTTGTATCATGACCACCATCTTACTTGAAAGAAAATTGACGAAACAGACATTTTCTGTCACTTAGAAGACGATAGACTATATGATAATGAAATGTTCAATTTCTTTTCAAGAAGATGGAAGGATGAAATATGTACTAAAGATCATCTTATATACTAAATCCAACTCCAATAACTATAAGTATTTGATTACGAAAATATCTGACAACGAGTGTTAACTATTTGTCAATCATCCAAAAATGTTCCTTTTAAAACAACTCAGTAGAAAACTCATGGATCAACCACAAAACTCAGGGAAACTTCTCTGATTGTTGTCGCAGACTACCCTTTTTCCATGTTAAAAATGTATTTTGTATTAATAGGTTAGGAAAGTACTTGCATTAAGACTAGGATAAGTGATGTTCAAAAAAAAAAAAAGACTAGGATAAGGAATTCTGGGTGTATAGTAGTCAAAGGCAATAGCTATTTGGTCTAGTCTCTCTTGTGATTGTCGGTTAACGGATATCCAATGGAACTAAAATTATGTTTCTTATCCCTCATAAATCTATAAATAGCAGGTGAGGGAGGCGACCCTCGTTATTAACGTTCTTCTTCCACAAATTGTGGATAGCTATTTATTGTAACCTTAATAAAGTTTGGTTCTCGAGAGGTAATTAAAACGTGGTGTTGTGAATGTCTAGCCGATCCTTAGGGGGATATCAAACCCTTGGTCGACATTATTGTTGGAGTTCTTGTTAGCAACGATTTTGAGTGAGTATATCATAGAAGTTTTATCAAATAATACACCGTCGCAACGCGTAGGCATTTTATTTCTTGTTAGCAACATTTGAAGCTAGATTAAGAGTACCTAATAAAGAGAACGTCATCAAATACCCACAAATATGGTAGCAGTGCTTACACAAAATAGTAGTGAATGCACAAATTTGAATTCAGCCAACAAGGCCTGAAACATGAAACCAATCAATGACAAAGAATGAAAGTGACCGAAATTCCATCAATTGTCTTGGTCTAAGAATTTAAGCGGTGTAATACAATGGATTTGGGAGCTTGAAGGATCTTTCTCCTGTTGCGAAACCATTTAAATCACTCCATTGGTCTCCAGAGTTACCATGTATCCTGTAACCTTCATCTATGAGTTCCTGTCTTTTCTCGGATTTGTACAGTGTTGCTGTTTTACCTTGATCCGCGTCTCCCCTGTTTCATCCACAAACAGATTAAAGTTGAGCCACACGAGACAAGAATATTTAGAGGTGGCAAGATGAGCAGATTGAGAAGTGGTTTGAAACTTTGGTTTTCATACGGGCAGAAACAGGCCGGCCAAGCCAAACTGACAAGCAACTCCACACGCATTTTTTGTCCATTTTTTAAACATTTTTTAAGAACTAATTCTGATTACAATGCCAATAATTTTTATATTATTTATTGAACAAAGCCAATATTACTAAATTAGTCCAAGTCCTTAAATACAACTATTTAGGAGGCTGTATGCTTTAAAAACAGACTTTAAAGACTATCAACCAATTTGTTCCTTTTGACCCATTTGACTGTTCCCATTTTAGCAAGAGTTTTGACTTGACCCGTTAAGATAAATCACAACGCACTCAACCATTCATAAAGTAAGTGGGTCGAAATTTGCTACCCATGTCATTTCTATGTTTTTGCGAAAAATTACTATCATGATACATCGGTTAGGTAATGAATTTAAGATAATTGTTGGGTTTTAGAAACTAAATACCTTAAGAGAAGCTTTTCGTAGTTGGTATATCCAGAATACGCAAGATTCTTATTAGTACTATTTCTTTGGAATTCACTTCAGCCAGTTAACAAGAAAATTTTGAATCCCATCTGCTGAAGTTCTGTGTACAACCTCAAACTTGCAGGCAAGGCTGGGGCCTCTGCCAAATCTACCCACTCATCGAAAGACATCTCATAAAAAATCTATGATCTATTTACATGAAAGCAGTCTAATTAACCATAAAGGATAGCAATTTGTAGCTATTTTCAAGATAGTAAATTAGGTAATACACCAAGTTGAAAGGAATACAGCCGGAATACCAGATATATAATCATTTATAACTCGGCCATCTGTTAACAACACGAGATAGTATCATCTCAAAGCGGTATAAAATTTGAGTAGAACGAGACCATGAAGTTTAATCACATGTGCAATTAATAATTTGAAAGTTTCTCATTTAATTTGTCATGAAAAACTTAAAACTGTTATCAGAGAATCTTGCATTAACTTAACATCTTGCAGTATACGCAATATAGGACCAACTGCCAAAGCCGCAAATTCATATCATTGGATCTAGTGTCTGGTGCATTTATACATGTGCAGAAATACTCCATCACTCTAATGCATGGTGCCAGTCGAATATAAGTTTAATTTTTCTGGGTCAGTACTAAGTAACCAACGTACTTATAAGAAATAGAATTTAGATGCATTGTACCACTGTACCAATCATTGACAGCAGGATTCCAAGTCATAACATCGATTCAAAATGAAAAACATCAAACTGGAAAAGTCTGCTATGTCTGGTCGTTAGTTTGGTTATTATTATATTCTAGAAGAACGGAATGACCCTAGAATACGAATTCATCAATTTGGTTCTCATCTTTGCAGTTTCAAGCATTAACTTTTGTCTCATGGAAAATAAATCAGAACACATCCAATATTCAACTTATAATATGCTAACGTCCAATTTTTTAGATGCTATGAAAGAACTCAAATACATTCACAGCTCCAGTTCAGCGAGCATATTTCATTTATTGAAAGGTACACTTACGTCCAACAGATAAATCTTATAAGATCCTAACTCCAACACAGGACACAACTATTGCTTAAGTACATAAAAGCTGCATCAACAAACTGAGGCTTGCTAAAAATGAGAGTGAGGATCAATCACAACTTGCATATTTTGGGGGAATGGTCAGGGTGATCTATCATGATACCAGATCTACCGAGTACTATTCACCCCTGTTTACATTTTTGACACACATTAACGCACATCAGAAATTACTCGGTACCATCAATGCAGATAAGTAACATAGTTCGTGTTAATCCAAAACTACTTCCAAAAGATATACAAATACAAAAATTGCAGCAAAGAAGTAATGTGGCTTAAGTCTACCCACCCCATTACCGCGCTCTTACATAATTATGCAGTGTCACAAAGAAAGTAGAACCTTACGATTACTACAATCTTCCTGCCTGATTAGTATTCCACTTTTTTTCTTTTTTTTTCCTTTTTTGTTAAATTGATTCCAAAATATCAAACAAACTTCTATCTAAGGTAACCTACAACAAGACAATACCCGATCCCGCCGGGAAAGGGATATTGGGATACCTCTACCCAATAGCACATAAACCGCTTCCAAAAAGACCTATGTCATATCTAAGGTAATCTATGTCACCCAAATGTAAATGTACAACTTCTAAGGCATAAATTACAAAGAGAAATGTTAGACTCACATAAATTTAAAAAAAAATTATCGACACATACATGTGTCACTTGATTATCGAAAGTAAAAAGCAAGACGTGATTAGTACACCTCACATAATAATATGACGATTTTACCCATTGACCGCTAACTAACCCGTCCTTTACCTCCTAAAAGACGCTAAAAACTTAAAATAGCAATGTGAACACTAATAACCCAATAAAACTCACCCGTAACCAAGACCTGCATAATACGGCAAATTCAACAAAAGCGTCTCATCAATATCAAACACCCAAACATCCTTGCCATCATTCCCCACCCCCACAGTTTTCGCAAACTTCAACGCGTAACTCGCAATCACTTCCGAATCAGACCTGTACCTCTCCCCATTCATATACTCCTCAACAAACTTCATACATTTCTCCGGGATAAGTGTCTATGTTCCCGCGTTATTTGCCTCTATAAAAAACTTCCAACTTTCATAGTAACCGTCATTGACGCCTGTTGATACAAAAGTTAGGTCGGGTCTCACTTGGTTCGAATAGGCAGCTATTCGGGTATATAGAACCTTATTCTTGTATCAAGTGAACTTGTTTAGAGAACCCTGCACAAGGAAACAAACACCGTTAACCTTATCGTGGGAGCGGATCCCACAATTAGACTACAGCGTGAGAGTAAGTATAGGATTCTGAGAGAATAATCGAGTGTGTTTAGTGTTTTTAAGATACATGTATCAATGATAATTGCGTTCCTTTTAAAAGCTGACTAACCCTTAGGGTTTCTGTGACTTTCGGCCCAAGATACGGCCGATATTATCGGGATTCGAAATCAACCTAACTGATTTAAATATGTCAAGCCTATCTCGATAACTTGTGAAGATACCGCGGCCGTAGACAGTGTGTTCGTATCCACGACCCGTAGGTCCATGAGGCCGCGACCGCGATTCATACCAAGCCCATAATAGTATACGTGGGCCGGGCCGGTCCATACTAAACGTCATCATGTCCCCCCAGTCTAGGAAGTGTGGCCGTGGCCGGGACCGCGGTCACGGTTCCTAGACTACAAATTCTGTAAACCTTCCTTGAAATGCGTAGCCTCTGAAACTGTAATCCTAGCCTATAGCCGAATAGTATGGCCCGTATACCAAAAAACTACAAAAACGGCCAAGTGATGGGATATGTGGGTCCATAAGCTCGTCACCTACCTCCCCATATGAGCTATCCAAAACGTAAGTGGGAACACGTGTCAAGCATCCAACTGTGCATAACTGTCGAGGACGGAGTATAAATAGGAGCAGCGATGACTGTTCATTTCTACAGAGTTTCCAAGTCAAAACCACCATATTCACACACACAGCCGCACACGTTACTTATTTCCACGGATTCTCGCCACACCAGGTTATTACATAGTGCCCCTTCGTTAAACTGATTAAAAATAGGTAGGGATACAATACAACTCGAGACCACCGCGTCAACCATCTCCTAGGAGTATCTACTGGAGTTTACCTCCGAGTATGGCATAACAGAGGATTTTCATCCGGAATTGCTTGGTGCAGGAGACAGGATCATGGATTTTCCAGAGGGCAAAGTCGGCGTGTACACCAAGTTTTTTGAGTATGCCAACTTTCGCATCCCCATATCATAATTTCTCTTTGATATTCTTGGTCATTATCAAATTCATTTGTCACAACTGTCCGTTATAGGCGCAACCAAAGTTAGTCATTTCAAAATCAACTGTCGCGTCCTAAACATAATTCCCTCTTTTAATTTGTTTTGTGTTTTTTACGTGCCTTCTTTTAACTCGGGGTGGATGTCATTTAGCAAACGTCTAGGAAAAAACACCTCGCAGTGTTATACCGAAGAATTGGAACAACAGATTTTTTTAGGTGGACGAGAGAGTATTTCCTACCGTCATGGACTGGCGTATAAACGCTCCCAAAGATGAGATGCCAGTGGAGGGTTCGTACTTCGTAGAGGACGTTGCAGTATTGAACACATATCGTACTCCCATCCAAAAACAACCAGAACCCCTGTTGTGTTTAATAGGATTGAGCCGGTGATACTTCCTGGGGGACGATGTGTACCCCACATTCCTCTATGACGATGACCGGGGTGGGTGTTTTGAAACTTTTTTTTACACATATGCATGAAAACATACTAACTATTTTGTTTGAAGCAGATATGGATTTGTTCAATTTGATCCGTGCTCCGAACCCCACCAAGGTGAAGATTGGTACCCGTCCCCGTGCTGCTCACGAGGTGCCACTCTTAACTGTCATTGCGAGCCGTGTAATAGAAATGGAGGAACCGGCCGCGGCAACAGAGTCTTCCAGGACACCATCTACCATAGAGAGATCGCGGACTTTGCCAATGAAAACCCCTCTCAACAAATTACTGGGGATGACAGAACGGAAGACCAAGTCCAAGGGATAGTGGTCTCTGAAGTTCCTCCACCAGAGAATGTGACGACTATAGGGGTCGCCCCAGAGACAGACCTAGGGGAGGAGGTTGCCGCCATGGGTCCGCGTGAGCAAAAAATGCCGCAAAAGAAGGAATGGTAGGGCAGACGCGAATGCACCACCAAAGGTGCTAAGGAAAGATCATGCTGCCTCCCGTCCAACACAGAGTACCGCTGGAGGGAAATCCTTTGCTTCAGTTAGATTAGAGATGAGAATCCACTTTTCCCATACCTGCTCCGCAGGAGATTCCTGCCGATGCGAGTGATCAGGACCCGCTATCATATGCGAACCCGCAGTCAATCCCTGAGCAAGACATTGCCTAGTAAGTTATTCGTTCCTTGATTTCTTCCATTTGTGCTTCTTTATATCTGTTTTAGGTATGCTAACAGATCATATTTTCCTTTAACGCAGTTATTCTAAGGAGTTGCCATTGCGGGAGTTCCAGAGTCGGAGTATACCTCCTTCACTTCCATGGTCGGGGGGTCAAGGAAACATATACCATCCAAGGTGGGGCGTGACTAACGGCTGTCTCCTAGATACCCCAAAAGCATGCCAAGACCTGGTGGACCACCTAGCACCGCCAGGGTACTTTTCAGAGCTGCGCCACTTGCCTAATGATGACTTCCTGGGCCAATACAACATGAATTTGGCACGGCAAGTGGCAATGGGCTCGCAGCTATGGTTGAGGTTTGAACAGGAGGCCAAATTGTTAAAGAAATATGTAGCTCAAGTAGCCTGACGGGATCAGAGGATTCAGGCTAGGGAAAACGAGATAAAGAACCTAGAGGCATTGCTGGAAGCCGAGGCCGATATGAAAAAAATCTGTGGAGGCCAAGAATGCAGAACTTGTTAAGGAACTGGAAAGCCTTCGTGCTCAGTTTACAGACCTCCAAGTTAGCAATGACCGGCTGTCTCAGCAAGTGTCTACCTTTTAGGCTCAAGTCAAAGGAGAAGAAAAATTAAAAGCCGTATTTGAAGAATTTAAAAAATATAAAGATGACAGGGTGGAGAAGCGTTGTGTGGAAATGGATGCACGTCTGGATGCGCTGAGCATAGACTTTGATGAGGAGCTATACCCTCATATGATAACAGCGATTGAGGGTCGTCGATGGGTGATAGGGCATGGTTGCGCTTAGCGGTTATGAAGTGTGCTGAATCTACAGAACTGAGGCAAGCTTTCGCTGATGTGGTGTCTGCGGGGATCGCTAAGGGTATGAGCGAGGGGCTTAAGCATGGGGTAGAGCACGGGAAGGCTAGTTTAGACTTAGAGGCTATTGAGGCATACGACCTAGAGGCCGATACTAAATATGTTGCGGCCCTTCATGCTCTGAGGGATTTAAAGTACCCTATGGTTGATCAGCTGGAGAGTTTGAAAGATGCTCCGATAGATGTGATCATGGCATCTTTGCATCTGGAGAGTGACTCTGGGGAAGACGCTCCACAGTGGATCCGTGAACTACGCCCCAGCTCCTCCCAACTGAAGATCCCTGTGTACCCGGAGGTGCGTGACCCTAAAAACCCCTGGTCCTTTAAGGAAGAGATACTGTTGGACGATGTCATCGCGGCCAACGTAAGCCGTGCCGCCAACGTAAGCCGTGCCAAAAAGAAAAAAAAGTGTCGGGTGGTGTGCCGTACCCATGGGGTCGGCTCCGCCCACCATGCCAGGTCTGACGGCGTTCCAGTATCAGTGCCTACCGTCGCTCCTCAAGGCCTTGCCATCCTGCTGGCGGACGCTGCTACACAGACGGAGACTTCTGAGGATGAGGCATCTCCAAGGTTGTTTAGGTCTAAGTCTTTACCACCCATGTATTAGATTGGCCATAGTACCGCATGTGGTACTTAGGCAATATTTTTGTTTGTAAAATGTCCACGGATGTCCGTGATAAACAATCTGCTAGTAAAATTTGCACTTGTAGTGTCTCATATGCTCCGTGAGAGTCTTCTCTTATGCACCTAACGTCTTAGGTACACGCTAATTTAGGACACAGGGTCCGTGGCCGCTGGGGTTGCAACCCTCTTACGCGGCATGCCTATTATGAGGATATTTGGCCTATAACTATTCAGAAATGGTCATGAATGATAAATAACATGAAGTAAAAAAGGAGAAGCGCAAACTAAAAAAGAATAAATAAATGACAAGTTTTATGTTATATAAAAAAGTCGTTGGGTTAGCTAGACCCAGCGGAGTTTTATTCATGCCCTAAGAACAAAAAGGAATAAATACATGGATTACTTTATTATGCAACCTAATTGTAGTTCGAATCCATGCATGAGCCGTGGCTCAGAGGTAACACTTTTTTAGATTGGCGATGTTCCACATCCTTGGGAAGACTATTCCGTCCGTAGATCTTAGTTTGTATGATCCATCTCCTAGCGCTTCCATTACCTCGTAAGGTCCTTCCCACTTTGGACCGAGTTTCCCTCCATCTACAGCATGACTGGCATCGTTATTGCGGTAGACAAAATCTCCTGGCCTGAAAGTGACACCACGGACCCTGGCATTGTAATGCTTTGTCATTTTTGATTTAGCCTTAGCTTCACGGATTACTGCATGTTCACGCCGTTTTTCTAGTAAATCCAAATTTAACCGTAGCTCTTCATCGTTATGTGCGGCGTCCACTACCGCGGTGCGATACGTTGGCATTTCGATCTCCGCGGGTATGACAACTTCGGTTCCGTAGGTCAAGGAGAAAGGAGTGTCACCGTGGCTTGACTTAATCATTGTACGATGGACCCAAAGGACATGGGGGAGTTCTTCTATCCAATTCTTGTTTCCTTCGCCCAAGCGGGCCTTGATTCCTTCGCCCAAGCGGGCCTTGATTCCATTGGTCTGCAGATGTTTCACTGAAGCAAATCGTTGCGTGATGTTTAACTTTTCACACCAATCTTTGAAAGGATTGGCACTGAATTGTTTACCGTTGTCCGAGACTATTTCTCCTGGGAGGCCGAAGCGGCATACGATGTTGTCCCACGTGAATTTTTTCACCTGATTGCCGGTGATAGTGGCCACGGCTTTCGCTTCTATCCACTTCGTGAAATAATCCATAGCAACTATCAAGAATTTGACCTTTCCTGGTCCCTCCGAGAAAGGACCAGCTATGTCAATTCCCCACTTGTAGAATGGCCACAGAGCCGTGATTGGGGTTAACGGCTGCTGGGGGTTTCTTGGCACGGGACGATGTATTTGGCAATCGTTACATGTGCGTATCATATCCCGTGCATCTCGATGCATGGTTGGCCAATAGTATCCTAACTGCATGGCCTTGGCCACCACGGACCGTGGTCCTGCGTGCATGCTACACGATCCCTCATGTATCTCTCGGATCACATAATCCGCTTGGAGTGGTCCAACACATCTTAGCCACGGCTTTAGGAACGACCGCTTGTAGAGGATCCCGTCTAATAATTCGTACTGTCTGGCTTTGATACGGAGTTTGCTTGCCTCATTTCTATCACCAGGAAGGGTCCCATCTTTCAGGTACTCCACTATTAGGGTCATCCATGTTGGTCCCTCTTCTTCCACTACGGTCCCCACCTCCCCCTCTTGTATGGATTTTTCTTTAAGTATTTCAACCAAGACCTGTTTTGATAGGTGTGTGAAACTGGTTGACGCAATTTTGCTCAGGGCGTCAGCTTTCTTGTTTTTGCTTCTTGGAACTTGACTTATGGAAAAGTTAGCGAATTCGCTGATTAGGCTTTTGGTCTTCTCAAGGTACTTAACCATATTTTCTTCCTTGGCGAAGTATGTCCCTAGGACTTGGTTTGCTACCAGTTTAAAGTCTACGCTTACGTGCACATTGCGCACACCCATCTGTGTTGTTATCCGAAGGCCAGCTATCAGTGTCGTATACTCTGCCTCGTTGTTAGAGGCGGTGAACTGAAATCCTAGCGCATAGGTGAACTACGTTCCCTCTGGGCTTGTCAGTATTAAACCAGCGCCAGATCCATCTATACATGATGATCCGTCCGTGAATAGTGTCTATGGCTCTTGCGGGACTTCAACCATCGGTGTGTCTGATGGACTTTCATCTGCCTTTTCTACGAGGAAATCTGCTAGGATTTGTCCTTTCACTGACGTCCGCGGACGGTACGTAATATTGTGTTCTCCCAGCATGACGCTTCATTTTTGTAATCGTCCCGCCACGTCGGGACACGATATTATTTGTTTGATGGGTTGGTCGGTGATGACCGCAATAGGATGCGCTTGGAAATACCTCCGCAACCTCTTAGCAGCAAAAACCAGTGATAGAACAAGCTTCTCTATTGGGGTGTAGTTTAGTTCGGAACCCTGTAATGCACGGCTTACAAAGTAGACTGGGGTCTGAACCGCGTCTCTTTCGGTCATCAATACCGCACTAATAGCTCCGGGGGAGGCGGACAGGTACACAATCAGTTCTTCCTTTGGTTTGGGTGCTACTAACAGGGGTAGCTCCGAAAAATGTTGCTTTAATTGCTTGAAGGCCTGTTCCGCTTCTGGTGTCCAATGGAAATCACTCTTTTTAATGCACTTCTTCAAGGTTTTAAATAGCGGCAAAGACTTTTCTGTTGATTTGGAGAAGAACCTATTCAGACTAGCCAACTTCCCGTTAAGGCTCTAGACCTCTTTGATTGTCCATGGCGACGGGAGTTGTAGCAATGCTTCTATCTTGTTAGGGCACGGTTTTATCCCTTCTGGGGTAATCATGTACCCCAAGAACATTCCTTCTATTGCCCCAAACGTACATTTTTTGGGGTTGAGCTTCATGTTGATTTTTCGTAACGTACGAAACGTTTCGTCGATGTCTGTTAGCATTTCTGCCTCGGTGTGACTCTTAATAACCAATTCATCAATGTACACTTCTATGTTCCGACCAACTTGGCTGTCAAAAGCTTTATCTACCAGCCTCTGGTACGTGGCGCCAACATTTTTGAGGCCAAAAGGCATTTTTGTATAACAATATCCCTTGGCTGGTGTGGAAAGCTGTTTTCTCCTCATTTGACTCTGCCATCTGTATCTGGTGAAAGCTTTTGTATGCGTCCAAGAAACACTTAAAGGGATAGCCATAGAGAGACTCTACTTTCTAGTTGATTTCTGGAAGGGGGTAGCAATCCTGCGGACATGCCTTATTTAAGTCCGTGAAATCCACGCACATCCGCCAGCTACCGTCGTGTTTTTCACCATGACTGGATTGGACAGCCAGTCGTGGTAATAGACTTCTCGCATAATTCCCGCCCCATCGAACCCCCCCTTACCTATGTACCACCGCTTGGATAGCTTCCGCACGTTCCCGGGCTACCCTTTTTTTCTGTCGAACAAGCGAATATCCTTCCCGGATATTGAACCGATGTTCGGCTACTGATCGTGGTACTCCTGTCATATCTGACGGCTGCCATGCGAATATATCCAAGTTTTCCTTTAAGAGTGAGCACAATTCCGTGCGTCCTTTTGTGGATAGGTCCCTCGATTGCCAAATAAAAAAAAAACTTATTTATTATTGATCAGGAGAAATTTCGGATGTTGGAGGCTACTTAAAATTTCATGTGGACTCCGGCCTCTTTTGGCATCTCCTTGGACCCGTGTCCACTGTGGCACACTCAGCGGGTATCAAGATAGTGCTACGGATAGTCACTATTCCTCCATCGGCTGGGAATTTAAGCATTCCGTGGGCGGTGGATGGTACCGCTTGGATTTCTCTTATTCCAGGTCTTCCAATGATACCATTGTACGGTGATAATGACCTCACGATCATGAAATTCATCCATGCTTTTGTAGAATGATCCGCATCTCCTATCGTTACCAAGAGCCTAAGTTGTCCCAGCGGCCATATAGTTTCGCCACTAAAACCGGTTAACGATGTCGTTGCTGGGACCATTTGGCTCTTGATTTCCGGTCGGAGCCGGTTGAAGCAGTGCTCGTAGAGTACTTCCGTTGAGGAACCCCCGTCCACATACATGCGGTGAATCATGTGCCCGCCAATTTCTGCTTCTATAACGAGCGGTCCTTCTGTCCCACTACTAGTTGTCAGTGAAGGGAACGTAATTTCGCTGACACGTTCAAAGCTTTGAGTTACCTTCTGCCTTGTCACTCTGTGCCATGGTTGTATCATGTAGATTGCCATGGACTTATCCTTGGTCGGTACTTCCTTCTTCCCCGCCTTTGGTTGATCTCTTCCCTGCTTAATTTCTTTGATCAAGTGCGAGAGCTTGCCTGCTCGCACCAATTCTTCGATCTGCTTTTTTAGCTGCATACACTCGTCCGTACTGTGTCCTTTATCATTGTGGAAGTCGCAAAACTTGTTGCTGCTTCTCTTCTCCACCGGGGTTACCATGGGTGGTGGCGGTTTGAACTTTCCTGCTTCGGTCGCGAGGATTTCTTTGGGTGTTCTTGTAAGGGGGGTAAACCTGCTAGACCCCCGTCCTTCCCTTGGCTGACTTCGGAAGTCAGACCTCCGCTCTGAAGCGTGCCGCTTTGACTGCTCCTGTGCTCTCCATGACGTTTGACCTTTCTTTTTGCCAGCGGCAGCGGCTTCTCCACGTATGAAGGCAGTGGTGGCAATCATCATTTCTTCCATGGTCTTTGGAACATGTTCGTTAAGGCGCTTTGTCAATTCAGGGTTGTTAACACCATGCATGAATCCGGAGATCCGTATGCACGCAGGAGCTCCCTTTATGCGTCTTATTTCCACCTTGAATCTGTTAGCCTCAAAATATTGAGTCGAACAATGGAAGTTCGTTCATTATATTAGGTCTCGGTCACTTAATTAATTATACGTTGTAATAGGCTAGAAGGGTAAACAGGCTCGTAAATGTAAGCTAATATTGTATGTGTATCGGGCTAAAGCCCAAGTAAAAGCCCACACGACCCATGTAGTTGTGTAGGGTATATATACCATTTTCCTCTATGGAAAATGGTGTTGATTCTTGTTGATTCTCATTTGTATTTTTCACATTTTGCTTGAATTCAACCAACTCTTTTTCTTTCTACTTTCTCTCTCTAACTTCTCTCTAAATTTCTTCCACATTTCTTCTCATCTTATTTTCTCTTGTTTCTATAATGAAGTGAAAGTGATATTGGGTTCCGACATTTGGTATCATTCGCCTCGGGTGGGTTTAGTGTTTGTTATTTTTTTTGGAGTTTCGGCTTTATAAGCTTATTGGTTCGATTTT
>BQNB010167458.1:0-13996 GCA_026074375.1 Tanacetum coccineum
TCGTCTTCATCATTATGAATCTTACCGTAATCCCTATAAAATAAACTAATAAGTTAGATGCTTGTTATCAAATAAGTATCTATGATATCACTATTATGACAAGGTTTATTTTTAAACTTTAAGTATTTTAAGGAAAAATAAGCATTACATTTTAAGACTTGTGATATCATTCTTATTACGTGTTGTCTTATGTTGATAGAATGCCTCCCAAAAGGACGTCAACATCTGAAGCACCAGCCATGACTCAGGCTGCCATCAAGAAACTAGTTGTTGATAGTGTTTCCGCAGCTTTGGAAGCACAAGCCGCTAACATGGCAAATACTGATAATACCACCAGACCAAGAGAAGCTTCTGTAGCAAGAAAGTGTAGCTACAAAGAGTTCATGAGCTGCCAACCTATCAACTTCAAAGGTACGAAAGGCGCTGTTAGTTTTATCCGTTGGTTTGAGCCAACTGAGGGGGATACATGCTATAAACCATGAATACGAGTATTTTCCCAACTGTATGCTATCCTGATATATTATTGCCTAAGTCATTACATTTGCCATTAAGACACCACTATCATGAACCGTTAATTAGTTTTTGGAGTAAGCGCGAATGCTATGAATAGATCTATTTAGGACTGAGCTTCCCTGTTGGTGACTTATACTTTCTGGTAACCAAACGCACTTCATTTGAATTGGCAAAGGCACCCGTTGGGGCAACTTCTTATGATTATTGATTATCTCAAGGTCTCGGTGTCATGAGCTTAGGGCAATAATACTGTTTTCCATAATAATTGTACTCATTGTAATTATTACACTTATGGGTGTATAACAACGTAACCTACTATTGAACTTGTATTCAAACTGTTTACCATAAACCTATGAATTTCACTCAACCTTTGTGTTGACTTTTTAGTATGTTTATCTCAGGTAACTGAGCATCTTATGGCACGGAGTGGCACGGACTTAAAGATGGCTAAACTGTTATCATTCTAACTTTATGTTTTCATGTAGATTTTTGGGACCTCTGTTTGTAAAAACTCTAATGAAATAATAAATGATAACTTATCTTTTAAAAACGTCTCTTTTGAGTCGTTTTCTATGATTATGACTGTTGTACTATGAAATAATACCCCAGATTAGCTTTCGCTGCTATATATGTCAAAAATGGGGGTGTTATAGCAGGGCACCAAGGAATCAGGGGAATAAAAATAGAGATGCTCCAAGAAGGATTGTACCAGTAGAGACTCATGCAAATACCTTGGTTGTTCAAGATGGGATAGGTGGTTATGATTGGAGCTTTCAGGCTGAAGAAGACATCACAAACTTCGTTCTAATAGCCTATACATACCAAGGTTCATCAAGTTCATCAAGTTCAGACTTTGAGGTACACACTTGCTCTAAAGATTGCTTAAAATCATATGAAACTCTTCAAAAACAGTATGATCAACAGCGTGATGCTCTTAAAAAATCTAATCTAGAAATTATTGGTTATCAATTAGGCTTAGAATCATTAGAAGCTAGAATTGTTGTTCATCAAAAAAATGAAGCTGTTTATGAGGAAGACATTGAATTTTTGAAATATGATGTTAAGGTAAGAGATAATTCTATAACAGAGCTTAAAAATCAGTTAGAAGAGGCTTTAAAAGAAAAAGACAATTTAAAACTAAAATTAGAAAAGTTTGAAATATCATCTATGAAGCTAACTAAACTGATAAACAGTCAAATAAGTGTTAATAACAAGTCTGGTGTTGGTTTTGACAGTCAAATGAATGAAAATGAATTGCATGATTGTCATCTGAATAAAAGTAAAGTGTTTGAAAGTGCATCTGATAGTAGTGTGAATGAGATTGAAGAGGAAAATAATCAAGTAAATGATAGGTTTAAGAAGGTTGAGGGATATCATGTAGTTCCCCCTCCCTACA
This sequence comes from Tanacetum coccineum, assembly GCA_026074375.1. NCBI lineage: Eukaryota > Viridiplantae > Streptophyta > Magnoliopsida > Asterales > Asteraceae > Tanacetum > Tanacetum coccineum. The sequence continues at coordinate 1,910 of BQNB010167458.1, forward strand.
CTAGGAACTACATGCCCTCAAGACCTGACTTGTCCTTTGCTGGATTAGATGATTTTGTCTATAAGACAAATGTGAGTGAAACTATCACTAGGGTGCCTAGAAATGAATCAACTGCATCTAAGTCTAGTAAGGATAGTTTGGAACAACCTAAAGATGTTAGGCCTAGTGCTCCTATCATTGAAGAGTGGGAGTCTGATAGTGATGATAATTGTATGTTTAGACCTAAACCTAATCAGACAAAACCAAAGTTTACTAAAATTAATTTTGTCAAATCTGATGAGAATGTGAAAACTGTTAATAAGGGAAACATACATAGGCAAGAAGAGAATCCTAGGAAAAGTCAAAGTCCTAGGGATAATAAAAGAAACTGAAATGGAATGATGACTCAAAAACTAGGAAATCATTTTGAGTTTAATAAGAAAGCCTGTTTTGTATGTGGAAGTCTCAACCATTTAATCAAGGACTATAACTTTTATGAGAATAAAATGGTTGGAAAATCTGTGTTGAATAATATAGGAAGGGTTACTGGTCAAAGGGAAGTTAGACCCGTTTAGAACAATGCTCAGAGGGTGAACCATCAAAACAAATTGACTCACCCACATCCTAAAAAGTATTTTGTTCCAACAGCAGTTGCAACAAAGTCTGGACAAGTGTCAGTTAATGTTGCTAAGCAAAGCTCTCCAAGAGAAGCAGCATCAATTAGTACAGCCAGGAATGTTAATATTGCTACATCTAAACCAAGAGTGAATGCTGCATCACCCACAAAATATTCTTACTTTAAAGCACACCAAAAATCGGTAGTCAAAACCAATAATTTTAATAAAAAAGTTTATACTGCTAAGCTTAATAATGTAACTACTGCTGGGCCAGAAGTAGTAGTTAGTACTGTTGAGGGAAAAAGAGAAAATGTTGTTAAGTCCTTAGCATGCTGGATTTAGAGACCAACAAGAAAAGTAATTGACCATATCTCCAAAATCAGTGGATCATACATGCCTAAAAGATTTGACTATGTTGATTCTCAAGGAAGACTCAAGTCAGTGATGACTTGGGTCCCTAAGAGAAACTAATTCTCTTATTTTGAGTACAGGGTAATCCACAATATGCTTTACAGGATCAAGGGATTTTTGATAGTGGATGCTCTAGGCATATGACTGGGAACAAGTCCTACCTAACAGATAATCAAGACATTGATGGAGGATTTGTTGCATTTGCTGAAAGTCCTAAAGGAGATAAAATTACTAGAAAAGGTAAAATTAGGACTGGGAAATTAGACTTTAAAGATGTATACTTTGTAAAGGAACTTAAGTTTAATCTTTTCTCTGTCTCACAAATGTGTGACAAGAAAAACAGTGTTCTTTTCACTAAGACTGAATGTCTTGTTCTATCTCCTGACTTTAAGCTACTTGATGAAAGTCAAGTCTTGCTCAAAGTTCCCAGACAGAACAACATGTACAGTTTTGATCAAAAGAATGTTGTTCCTTCAGGAGGTTTGACTTGTTTATTTGCAAAGGCTACAATAGATGAGTCTAATTTATGGCATAGGAGGCTTGGTCATATAAACTTTAAAACTATGAACAAACTTGTGAGGGGAAACCTTGTTAGAGGTTTGCCTTCAAAGCTTTTTGAAAATGACCATACTTGTGTTGCTTGTCAGAAGGGAAAGCAACACAAAGCCTCTTGTAAGACCAAGCTTGTAAGCTCTATCAGCCATCCCTTATAAATGTTGCATATGGACTTATTTGGGCCAACATTTGTAAGGAGTATCAATCACAAGATATATTGCCTTGTTGTCACTGATGACTATAGTAGGTTTAGTTGGGTTTTCTTTTTGGCCACTAAGGATGAGACTAGTGGGATCCTTAAAACTTTTATAACTGGCATAGAAAACCAAATAAATCATAAGGTTAAAATCATCAGATGTGACAATGGAACTGAGTTTAAAAATAATGACATGAATCAGTTCTGTGGGATGAAAGGGATTAAGAGGGAGTTTAGTGTTGCCAGAACTCCACAACAAAATGGAGTTGCTGAAAGAAAGAATAGGACACTAATAGAGGCAGCTAGGACTATGCTAGCAGATTCATTATTACCTACTACATTTTGGGCTGAAGCAGTTAATACTGCTTGTTATGTTCAGAATAGGGTTCTAGTGACCAAGCCTCACAACAAGACACCTTATGAACTATTACTTGGTAGACCACCTAGTATAAGCTTTATGAGACCTTTTGGGTGTCCTGTGACTATTCTTAATACCTTAGATCCCCTAGGCAAATTTGATGGGAAGGCTGATGAGGGGTTCTTGGTTGGATACTCTATAAATAGTAAGGCATTTAGGGTATTTAACACTAGAACCAAGAAAGTTGAAGAGAACCTGCATATTAAATTTCTTGAAAATAAACCTAATGTTGCAGGAAGTGGTCCAGAATGGCTCTTTGATATTGATTCACTGACAAAATCTATGAATTATAGTTACTACAGGGAATCAAACTAATAGGAATGTAGGTATCAAGGATAATGTTGATACAATACCTACTCAATAATATATTCTGCTACCATTACTTTATGATAGTCCACAGAGCTCAGAGGATGCAGTTGCTGATGATGCTGGTAAAAAGACTAATGAAGAACCAACAAATGAGGGTGAAAGAAATGGTCAAGAAAAGGAAGGAGGAGCTTTAAATAAAGAAGATGACCAGAATGTACAAGATTTCAGAGCTGCATTGGATAATTTGCTTATTCAACAGAAGAAAGGTTATGCTAACAGCACTAACAGAGATAGTACTATTAGTTTATCTGTTAGTGCTACTGGGCAAAGTTTTACTAATGCTGATGATCTTCTTACTGATCCTCTCATGCTTGATTTGGAGGATACTGGTATCTTTAGTGGTGCATATGATGATGAAGATGTGGGTTGTAACATTTCATATTTTCAGGTCTTTTACGACATCATCTATTTTACTAATTTTTTTTTCTCGTACGCGTTTACTTTTATTTTTAATAGTTAAGTTAAATCGCGTAAGTTAAAAATTATCGTTTAGCGTAAACGGACATCAAACAATTAAATGTTTACATCATTCAAGGGTTATATAATTATTTTGAGAATAATTATTAACTTTGATCATTTTATTTTTATCGGATACGTAAAGTGTATACGTTTCGCGATAAATTGCATTTAGGCACTAGGAACCACAAGAAAACTTTCTACGCTTCAACAAATACCAACTTTTATACCAATATACAAAAAATTACATAAATTTATCATGTATATCTCCCTTTTTTCCTGAAATTCTTGCATCATATACAAATATATTATGAATCTGACATTTAACTTGCAAACTTGGTAAAATTAGGCACCATACTTCATTAAATGGCACCTTCCTACCATACTTGTCCAAGGGAATAGGTACCATGGCCGCATTCCTAAGACTCTTTTATGTTACTTTTGTCTAACTAACTCTTATATAAATGCAGGAATAGTAAGTAACTTCATAAAGATAATATTAGGGCAAAATTCACACAAAAACACTCTCTTTTCCTTCTATAGAGCTCACGGCTAAACCTATACCCAACAACCTCTTAAAAAATTTTATTCAATTCATACATTTATGTCACCTTATTTATGATATACTAATGGCATTTGCAAGCATGAAATACCAATTTCCAAGTATTTTCAAGTAAAAGGTAGTTTGGGTTTCTATTAAGGAAAGCTAGCGGTTTTTAGTGCAAGCTTGGTTTTTGTGGGACCTAAACAAAAACAAAAAAAAAATGGGTTTAGTACGTGTAAATTCATCATCATCATACCTCATAAGGTCCATTTAAACTCTTTATGTTTTTATAATTATCATTTTTATGCACATGATTATTGTATTTAGCTTAAATCACCATTTAGGTTTTATACATAAAAATAAAGTCATATGGAAAGAAATACACTTGTACACACTTGGTTATGTATAAAAATGATTATTGACAAAACTAGTAAATTAAGGTTACTTAAGTAATGTTATGGTTTTAAAGTAGATTAATGGATTTGTTGACATGAGTAACTTGGACACATGAGGACTAATATGGACAATAGACACTTAATATATGTATGATTTATAATATATATGATATATGAGATTGTAGGTAGTTTAAAAACCAAACGTAGTTAAAGTATAAGAAAAGAATAAAATGGACTTACAAACTAAGCAAACTTGCTGTCCAAAATCCGAATTTTGACATACTCATTTTATATTTTTATAAGATAATACATTTCACGACGATATCCAAAAAAGTAAGAAACTTGTTAAACGGATTCTATAAACGAAAAGTTAGTTAAAAACAAGTTATAGTTAAATAACGAATGTAGTAAGTAAATTTTTATATAAATATTTTTATAAAAAATTATAAACAGGCAAGGGTTGATATTTTTAACAAATAATACTATTTTTAGGATTCCCAAACTGATAAGAATCGCTAATTTTCCCAATTAATAACGAACGAGTTAGAATTTCGCCGGAGTTTACGATTAATTAATACTTTTAATAAAATTATTTTTATAAAAGTTACTATCAGACGAAAGTTATTTTTTGTAAACCTCATAAAATATATTAGACTTTCACTACGAACGAAAAGTCCTCGAAAGAATCGTTAAAAACGGAGCTATAACGAATAAAATACGACGTTTACGGGTTTTACGACAATTAAATCGATACAAATATATATAAGGTCTGATAGGTGAAACTCAGTAATTTTTATGTTCACAAGTAGGTAGAAATTCGAAATTGTCAATTTACTGATAACTCGTTCTTGGATACGAAAAAGATGGGTATAAGAAACGCGAGAATCGGGTTTAAACGCGGAAAGTTACGCCACTAGTTTTACTAAAACGGATAATTATAAACGGTTTTATTGGTTTAAACACAATTTTTCCAAAACCCATTTGTTTTGATTGTGATATATAGATATTATGTGGTTATCAAAATTATTATTATAGGGAGTTTCATAATGAGGCATCTTGGATGGGTTTCGACGAGTTGTTGGGATTTACGATTTAAAGTGTCCTAACTCCTCGAACCGTCATGTCTGACTCTTTAATTATGCTAGCCGAAAACGATAGTAGAGGATAACAACTATAAGATTAGATTCAAGTACTTGGTACTTATACGACCTATATTGGATTAGGTTACCTTCGGATTCCTTCGTGACGCATTTTTTTCCATTTTGAATACTTGTTGATTTCCATTCACTCAAGGTGAGTTCATAGCCCCCTTTTCTACAATTGTTTTACAAAATCTACAGGGTGGCAATACATTGCTTGTTTTACTATTGGACACAAGTGTTTTTTCAAAAGTATATGCTATCCAGATTACTGCCTGATTATTAATTGCTAAGTTACTTATTGGCGTGAAGTCCCTATTTATGAAGTTAATTGTATATAGTGAGCGCTAGGTGTTTGGATAGATCTTTCGGGACTAACAAACCCCCACCCTTTACCTTGGGGCACTAGTTGATCGGGTGCATTTAAATTGAGGTGATGTTAGGGGTGTTGGCAGCATCCTATATTCGATTGGGGCAAAAATCTAGTTAAGTTCGGGTGTCATGAGCATTAGTGCAATAAATATTACGTTTTTGGACTTCTGAATGTGTTCGAGTCTACTCTTACTTCATCTTGTGGTCCACCCTTTTTATTGATAAACCTTATGATTTTCACTCAACCTTTTGTGTTGACTTTTTAGCATGTTAATTTTGGTCTAGAGTATGAAGATTTGGACGGGAGCATTCTGTGGCAGATGTATCAATGGAAAGACGGATTCTGTTTGTGTTTTATCTAAAGTTTATTGCAACTTTTTTATTCTTAAAACTTAAGTCATCTTTTGGTATTATGGAAGCTTGTTTAAATTAAGAAGGTTTACGACTTTTAAAAACTTATGGGACCAATGTATGAACTCTGATATTTTGCTATGGCATCAATGAAATCTTGTCTTAAATGTCCATTATGGTCGTTTCCTTATATTTGATTGTTGTACTTTGACGTAGAACCCATGTACCTTTCGCTGCGACCCGATTTTGGGGGTGGTGTTACAGATGGTTACCAGAGCCCAAGGTTATAGGAACTAGGTCGTTTTCATACCTAGTCTATAACCACAAGTTTAAGGTTTTCTTTTCTTTATTTTTAAATACAGGAAGAAACTCAATCGCTATTCGATATCACGGGCGGCGTTATTCTTGATCCTTACTTACTTTTTTGGATTGTCATTATGAGCATTATATTATTATACCATCTTATCTATAATACTTGGTTTTTTACCTTCGATCTCTTCGTTTATCTTATGACCATATCCATATCTATTTCTATCGATTCAATTATATAAAATCGACTATCCTGATTAATTTTAAGATTATTTATATCATTTTCCATTATTTACCACGTGCCATAACTTGTCTTACTTTACAAAATCTCAACGGAATTGTTTCTTGTGTTGCCAGAACATGGCCGCCAGTGAGATTTAAGAAGAATCTGTTAGGAGATCGTGGAAAAGCGCTTTGTGGCCAAAGCCATTGAAAATATGACTAACTAGAGTGACTCAAACCAATACTGGTGGATCCGGATCAACAAATACTGGAGGAACTGTTGTACCAGAGATGCATGGATGTTCATTAACAGACCAATTATGGAATGGCAAGCCTCACTCTTTCAAAGGGACTGAAGGTTTGTTGTAGTCGGACTGAAAAACGTTGGTTCGAAAAGTGGTGCAATCTCTATCATATTGTTCGTTTGAAACTTTGCAAATGTGCGAAGATGGACAAAGTGAAGTTTGCTTATGTCACGTTCGAGGGTGTACTCTGACCTGGTGGGACAGAAATGTTCAGACTTTAGGGACTGCTAATGTAATCGATACCCCTGGCAGCAACGTGAAGAGAAAGCTATGATGACATATTACTGCCCAGCAACTGAAATCCAAAGGATGGAACAAGAGCTTTGGACTCTGACTCTGAAAGGAGATGATATTGAAGCTTACAACAATTGTTTCCACGAACTGGCCTTGATGTGTCATGAATTCGGTGGCCTATGAAAGAAGAAGATTTGAAAAGTTATATACGTGGAGTTTCCTGAAAGAATCAAGGAAACATACTTCTTTCAAAGCTTGCGACCTTGCATGAGGCCAATCAACATGGCCCGTGAACTGGTAGGCACAGCAGTTCAGGTTTAGGGCTGCAGAATCGGGGAAAGCAATAAACGGAAATGGGAAGACAACCAGAGAAAAAAAACAATAACAATAATACCATAACTACAACAACAACACAAACAGCAACATTAACCACAACAAACAAACAATAACCGCAAACGAAACACATCATCACCCGCAACAAAACAGGAGACAGGGAAATGTTTAGGGTGCATAGCTTGCGAGCTTCAGCTGGAGGAAAGATTTATGCTGGGAAATTTACCAAAATGTAATTGTGTGCATACTTACATCATATGGACCGTGTCTCAAAGTGTCGGAGATGCCAAAGATTTGGGCACCTGGAGATGGATTGTAGAATTAGGCTTTCAGGGTGCAGAAGACTCCCTGCAAAATGTGATTGTTTCGGGTGTGGAGAGAAAAGAAAGGTCCTTTCCAGATAAGATGTACCGAAGGCGGGGAAACCAGCCAAAAAATGAGGAGCTCGTGGAGCGCTTACGTGGTGGTTGAAAATCATGTAGGAATCCGATGTGGGGTCATCGGGTACGTTTCTTCTTAATGATCATACGGATTGTATTCTCTTTTGATAGGGATGCTGAGAAGAGTTTTGTATCTTCTGCGTTTACGCATTTTATTAATATTACCCCTGCCACTCTAAACACTAGCTACGAAGTAGAGTTAGCAGATGGAAAAGTTGTTAGCACCAATACCATTTTACGTAGTTGCACCTTTATCTTTTAAATCTCGTGTTCAAAATTAGACTGTGTTGCCAACCCGGGGTAGGAAGCTTTGAGGTTATATTGGATGGAATGATTGGTTGGCATATCACCGAGCTGTCATCGTTGTTATTGAGAAGATTGTTCCGTATTCCTCTTCCGAAGGGCAAGATTTTGAAAATTAAGGCGGGAGGCCGAAAAAGGATCCTTCGTTCACTTGCATGTATCAAGGCTGATGAGAAAAAGCTTGATGACATACGGGTTGTCCGAGACTTCACTGAGGTATTTCCAGACGATCTGTTAGTTTACTTTGTGCGAGAGATAGATTTCTCATTGATTCTGATTCCAGGCGCATCGCCCAGTGGTTAGATCTCCATACCGGTTGAGCCCATTCAGAGATGTAGAATTGTCGAAACCAGCTTAAGAACTTCAAGAAAAGGGGTTTTTATTCGCCCAAGTATCACCATGGGGTAAGCACCCGTGCCTTTGTCAAGAAGAAAGACGGTTCGATGAGAATGTGTGATTGACTACAGGGAAAGCTAAAACAACGTTAAACTATAAAAGAACCTGTTACCCTCTCACCCAGAATTGATGACTTGTCTTGACCACATTACAGAGGTGAGTGCTGTTTCTCGAAGATAGGATCTCTTCGTCAGGGATATCATCAGTTGAGAGTCCGAGAGGAAGATATACCGAAGACCGCGTTTAGAACCCGATATGGGCACTTTGAGTTCACAGTCATGCCCATTTGGACTGACAAAGCACAGGCAATATTAGTGGACTTAAATGAAACCGCTGTCTGCAAGCCCGTATTTGGACAAATTCGTAAATTGTGTTCATTGAGACTTTAATCTACTCAAAGTCAGAAGTAAGTAAATGAAGTCCACCTGGAAGGACGATTTTAGACTTACTCAGATGGAGAGTTGTATGCAAATTTTAAACTTTAGTGTGAATTTTGGTACAAGAAGTACAGTTCCTAGGACTGTGGTCAACCCATGACGGGATCCACGTGCGACTAGCAAGGTTGAGTCGGTTTAAGATACGGAAAGACCCTCGATGTCAACTGAAATTCGTTCTTTCTAGGATTAGCCGGGTTACTACCGAAGGTTTATTGGAGAATTTCTCAGATCGTAACAGCCCCTCACCCTGTTGACTCAAAGAATAAGAGTATTGTGTGGTGTGCGTAAGCAGATGAAGCTTTCAAATTCTGAAGGAGAAACTATTGCAATGCTCTGTGTTCAGCACTCCCGATAGACTGATGACTTTGTTCGGTTCTATTGGATAGCATCAAAACAAGGTTTTTGGGTGCGTGCTGATGCAACGAGGCGGTGATAGATATTGTTAAGAACTGTTGAAGAAGCATGAGAAAAAATTATACACCCAACGGACTAGAGAATTGGGTGCGGTGGTGTTCGCTCTTTTTAAAATTCTGGAGACATTATCTTTATGGGCGAAAAAGTATTATCTACACTGACCACCAGGGTTCAGTAACATATTTGACCAGAAGGTTTAAATATGCGACAAAAGGCGGTTGGATCGAGTTACTCAGTGAAACGAGTTGTGAGAACTAAATACCACCGGCAGGGCAAGGCGAACGTTATGTGAAGAGGTGGCAAAATGCTTGAGCAGAAAAGCAAGACTCAGCACCTGACGAGTACGTGCTATAAGTATTACTATTTATTCTGGACTTAAGACTAAGATTTTAGAAGCGCAAAGCGAAGCTTCCAAGGATCTCAAATAGCCCCAACTGAAAGGCTATGCGGGATTAGGAAAGACACTTTGAGCAACGAGTAATGGTGTGGGAAATTTACTTTCTTTGATCATATCTGGATTCATAGTTAGTGGTGTAAGGAAAATTTGATCATAGATGAAGCTCATACTTTAGAAAATCTTCGTACCATCCGGGTGCGGATAAAGATGTACTATGATCTGATGAGGACTTGTATTGGTGGTACTGTATGAAGAGGAGACATTGCTGAGTATGTTAGCAGATGTTCTTACGTGTTCTAAGATTAAAGCGACCATCCAGAAAACCCTCAGGATTTCTTCAGCAAACCAGAAATTCCTGATTGGAAATGGAAAAAAGATAACAATGGACTTTGTCACAAAAGTTGCCTAAAGTAGCTGTGGGCATGATTTGTTTGGGTCATTGGTTGATAGATTGACCAAGTCGGCTCACTTTCTTACCTATACGTGAATACTACACGACGGAGAACGAAACTAGCAAAGATTTATACCAATGAGATTGTAGCGAGACAGGGGTTTGTGCCGGTATCATTCATTTCGATGTGATGGTCGATTACGTCACCTTATGGCAAAGCTTTTCAGAAGCGTTGGGTACGAGATAGACATTGAGTCGGCTTACCTCCCTAGACCGGCCTGGTCAGGATGTGAGGTACTATTAGACGTTGGGAGGATATTGCTTGTGATTGTGTTTATGGATTTTGGAGGAAAGTTGGGATATTATCCAAATTACTTATTTCTATTCTGTTTTACAAAATATCATCTTCCATTGATTGAGTTTTCCATAATAACAGTTTACCACACAAGCAATAAGTGTGCACCTTTCGGGAGGCATCTGTACGGTGCAGAAATGTCGATTTCCCCGTTTATGGACTGAAGTTGGAGAATGTCAGCTTATTGGACCAGAGATTGTGCAAAGAAAAGACTGAAAGATTTTTCAAATCAAGGAAAGATAAAGACGGCTAGGAGGTCGCCAAAAAAGCTATGCGATAGCGGCGGTAAACCCCTTGAATTCGAAGTTGGAGACGAGTGTTACTAAAGGTATTCATGGAAGGGAGAGGTGGTAGAGTAGTAGTGTTTACGATTTGGAAAAAAAGGGGAAAACTGCCACCCGATATGTCGGACCGTTTGAAATCATCGAGCGTGTTGGACCGGTGGCTTATCGGCTGAAGTTACCCCAGGAGCTAAGTTGTGTTCACGACACGTTTCATGTATCGAACCTCAAGAAATGTTTAGCTGAGCCAGATGTTCAAGTACCTTTGGATGAGATCGAGATTGATGAAAATCTGCGATTTGTCGAAGAGCCTATTGAGATCGTAGAGCGGGATGTGAAGAAGCTAAAGCGGAGAAGAATCCCATTAGTCAAAGTTCGTTGGAACTCTCGGCAAGGAGCTGAATATACTTGGGAACATGAAGACCAATTCCGAAAGAAATATCCGAATCTTTTCTCTGAACCCGTACCTTCCTCAAAAGTTGCTCGCAATTGGCTTGAGGACAAGGCTCTTTCTAACGGAGGGAGTATAACACCCTGTGTTTTCAAGTCATTGACGACATCAATAAATTCACAATGTACCTTTTTGAATTGTACGTGTTTGCTTAAAATTGTAAACGTTAAGTTAAATCGCGTACGCCAAAAATTAGCGTTCAATGTAAACGGGCATCAAACAATTAAATGTTTACATCAAGCAAGGGTTATATAATTATTTTGAGAATAATTATTAACTTTGTTCATTTTATTTTTATCGGATACGTAAAGTGTATACGTTTCGCGATAAATTGCGTTTAGGCACTCCCGGAACCACAAAAACTTTCCTACGCTTCAACAAATACCCACTTTTATACCCAATACACAAAATTACATAAATATATCTTGTATATCTTTGTAATTTCCGAAAATCTTGTATCATATACAAGATTATACATGAAAAATGAGATAAGATTGCAACTTGGTCAACTTCACACCATACCTCATTATGGCAACACCATTCCTACCATACCTTGACCAAGACTAGGACCATGGCCATTCCTAAGACTCTTTTATGTCCCCTTGACTAACCTAACATCTTATATACATGCATGACTAGCAAGTAACTCATACAAGCATAATACTTAGAGAAAAATTCACAAAAACACTCTCTTTTCCTTCTATAGAGCTCACGGCTCAAACCATATACCCAACCAAACCCATACAAAATTTTATTCAATCCATACACTTCTATGTACACCTATTCTAAGATATACTAAGGCATTTGCAAGCATTGAATCACCATTTCCAAGTATTTCTCAAGTAAAAGGAAGTTAGGGTTTCTATTAAGGAAAGCTAGGGTTTATTAGTGCAAGCTTGGTTTTTGTGGCTAAACAAGGGTTTAGTACTAGCACATCATCATCATCATACCTCATAAGGTTTACTTGAACTATTTATGTTCTTACAATATTCATTTTTATGCATATGATTATTCTAT
>BQNB010167459.1:0-13996 GCA_026074375.1 Tanacetum coccineum
ATGAGCATGTGTGGTAGACTGAGAGCGAGAATGCCAACCGCGCACCCGCGCACAAGGTTTCAGGATAAAGATTTAAGATCTCAAGAATCAAGATAAAGTCAAGGCTAAAGACCAAGATATCAAGATTAAGTTAAAAATATCAAGTCAAAGATCAAGATCCAAGATCACAAGCATGCACAAAGAACTTCAAAAGAATTCCCAAGAATACAAGGCTCTAAGACTCAAGACGTCACAAGAAGGATCCACAATTGAATTACCACCCCTTAGGGGGAGATTGTTAGCCGTGTTTTTAGTAAAGTGATGGTCATTATCAATCCCGAGCCTTGTATAGGAAAACGTAGTTTACAGGAATTGCTTTTAAGCTAATTGGGCCTAGTTGTCGGGCTTAAAGCCCATTGGTAATAGGTTCGGCCTAATATAAGCCCAAACAACTCCATAAGGAGTCCAAGTCCATTGTACTATATATACAACCCTCCTAGCATGTTAGAAGGTTGTTGGTTCTCATTTTTCTCTTTATTGAATTCATCCATTTTCTTTCTTTTATTTCTCTCTCTAGTTCTTTCTCTCTCGAAGATTCTTATCTTATTTTTGTGTTTTAAGGTGATGAAATGATATCATGTAACAGATCTTACAACTTTAATTTTAATTTGAAACCGATTGTGAATAAGATATAAAAATGAGACAAAAACATCAAACACCTCATCCTTGGTCTTAATAAAGTAAACCCAAACAAAACTAGAAAAATCATCAATAGTGGTTAAGAAGTATATGTATCCTTCTCTGCTAGTGACTCTAGAAGGGCGCCACAAGTTAAGGTGAACAAGCTCACCTTGATTCTTTTACTTGTGGTCAGACAAAGGGAATGGTTCCCTTGTTTGCTTAGCTCTGTGACAGACCTCACACACATGCACATAAGTAGACCTAGAAATATTAAGGTCATTATAGAGAGTGGCTAAGACTTGGTCAGCATAATGACCAAGTCTATTATGCCAAAGCAATTTGGACACATGAAAGGACATAACCAAATTAGACTTAACTAAAGAATCTTTAAGAGGCGTATCAAACAAATAGAGTCCTCCTGACTGACTACCAGTCCTCAAGGTTCTCTTCCTAGTCAAGTCCTGAATATAACACTTTTCCTCATCAAAACCAACAAACATTTTACTGTCTCTAATAAGTTTATTCATAGATAGTAAACTCATACAATAACCAGGCACCACAAGCACATCATATAAAACAACATTATTATTAAGTTTCTAGTTACCAATATGACTTATAGTGGCCAAAGTCCTATTAGGATAGCCAAAAGTTATATTAAGGTTGGACACATCCATAACACTAAAGATACCAACAGTTGAAACAGTCAGGTGCTGATTAGCACCTGAGTCAATGATCCACCCAAGACTAATGGTTTTAACATACAACTTATTATTGGCACTAAAGAACTTAGAAAAATTGATGTTAAACAACACATTTCCATTAAAGAAAGAACATCTACCTACCATATTGGCATGAAAGTTACCAGACCCACTATCATTAATCAGAGACAATAGCTTCATCTGTTCAGGAGTAAAACCAGGTGAAGAAGGACTAACAAGGGTTTGCTTATCACATTTAACATCCACATTAGCATTAAAAGAATGTTTTGCATTATTAGAAAACTTCTTAAGCCTAGAAGGAAATGTAATTATCTCATAACATCTATCAACAGTATGTCCAATATTCCCATAATTTTTACATTTTAAATTTAGATTAGGACCCCTGTTACTATTACTATTATTACCATAAGAAACAGAGCCTCTAGTGTTATTATTGTTATTAAAATATCTTTTATTGTTATCAAATGACTTAACAGCAAAAGAAGTAGCATTCATTTTGGTTTTAGAAACACCAGAGGACTCAGGAATCCCTCTATGGGATTCCTTTCTAGAAACAATATTATAAGCAACTTTAACATCAGGGAGAGGATCCTTGGTGAGAAAAGCACTTCTAACAGGCTAATAATACTCATCAAGGCCTATCGGAAACTGTATCAGCTTCATAACTTGCTGATGCATAATTAATTCTTTTAGTAAATTGCACCATTGGTCCCTGTGATTTAGGCCAAATCCCTAGCCTCGTCCCTGGTCTTTTTTTGCATGAATCGTACTTATCTTGAAACAATGTAACACCGTTTATCCTTATCTCAAAAATTTCATCCTTATCTCAAGAATTTGGCCTAAATTTATGTAACATTATTCGTCATTATCTCTTGAGATAAGGACAAATCGTGTTACATAGATTCAAGATAAGGACGGTTCATGCAAGGTGGTAGCTCTGTTGTTGATTACTATCATAGGCTTAACTCTCTATGGAGAGAATTTGATGCTTTAACTAAGTTTCCTAAATGTACTTGTGAAGTTTCGTGTTCTTGTAATGCAGTAAAGAATTAGAGTAAATTGCATCGTTTGTCCTTGTGGTTTAGGCTAAATCCCTAGCCTTATCCCTAAACTTTTTTTTGCATGAACCGTCCTCATCTTGAATCTATGTAACACGGTTCGTCCTTATCTCAAGAGATAAGGACAAATAGTGTTACATAGTTTTAGGCCAAATTCTTGAGATAAGGATGAAATTTTTGAGATAAGGATGAACGATGTTACATAGTTTCAAGATAAGTACGATTTATGCAAAAACAGACCAGGGACGAGGCTAGGGATTTGGCCTAAATCACAGGGACCAACGATGCAATTTACTCAAAGAATTAATTGTTCATCAGCAAGTTATGAAGCTAATGCAGTTTCCAATAGGCCTTGATGAGTGTTATTAGCCTGTTAGAAGTGCTTTTCTCACCAGGGATCCTCTCCCTGATGTTAAAGATGCTTATAATATTGTTTGTAGAAAGGAATCCCATAAAGGGATTCCTGAGTCCGCTAGTGTTTCTAAAACTAAAATGGATGCTACTTCTTTTGCTGTTAAGTCATTTGATAACAATAAAATAAATTTTAATAATAATAATAACACTAGATGCTCTGTTTCTTATGGTAATAATAGTAATAGTAACAGGGGTCCTAATCTAAATTTAAAATGTAAAAATTATGGGAAGATTAGACATACTGTTGACAGATGTTATGAGATAATTACGTTTCTAATCAAGGCCTATTGGAAACTGCATTAGCTTCATAACTTGCTGATCCACAATTAATTCTTTAAGTAAATTGCATCGTTGGTCCCTGTGATTTAGGCCAAATCCCTAGCCTCGTCCTTGGTCTTTTTTTTGCATGAATCATAATTATCTTGAAACTATGTAACACCGTTCGTCCTTATCTCAAGAATTTGGCCTAAAACTATGTAAAAGTATTCGTCCTTGTCTCTTAAGATAAGGACAAACCGTGTTACATAGATTCAAGATGAGGACGGTTAATGAAAAAAAGATCAGGGATGAGGCAAAAGATTTCGCCTAAACCACAAGTACGAATGATGCAATTTACTCTAATTCTTTACTGGCATTACAAGAACACTGAACTTCACAAGTACATTTAAGAAACTTATTCAAAGCATCAAATTCTCTCCATAAAGAGTTAAGCCTATGATAGTAATCAGCAACAGAGCGACCACCTTGTTTAATAGTATTAATCTTTTGCAACAAATTACACACAATAGAAACATCAACCTTATCAGAAGTTTCTTGTAATTATTTCCAAACAGGAGCACAATTATTAGAATAAACCAGTCCTATATACACATAATGAGAAACAGAGTTTATAATCCATGTCAAGACCATAGCATTACATTTATCCCATTGTGCAGATAAAACATTACTAGTAGCATAAGAATTTTTTAAACATGATTCATTAATAAAGCCATATTTGTTCCTAGCTTGTAAAGCTAAATTCATAGCACCATTCCAAATTCTATAGTTTTTAGTACCTTGAAGCTTAAATGGAATTAAAACAAAACTACTATTATCACTATTTGGAACATGTAAAGAATTACCAGGATCTAGATTATTGATGGAATCATCATTATTAGACCCAGAGGGATCACTAGTAGCCATAATAGCACAACAAATAAACAAACAAGCAAGCAATCAACAAGAAACAGATTATCAAAAAGCAAGAAAACAGATAACATAATAGACAAGCAATAGACAAGCAATAAAAGAGATAACATAATAGACATGCAATAATCAAGAAGACAACACAAAACAATAACAAAGAATTAAAATAAAGAGAAGGGAAGAAAGAAGTTTCTAGGCTTCCTTGCCACTCAATGATGGTAGGTCAAGGGCTGATTTAGACACTAAAAGACCCCCTCCTTTCTTCTTGATTCACTTAGTCAAGAAGAAATAAGAACAAACAGACAAAAAACAGTAAACTAACAAAAATATAAAGAGATATGTTACAGAGAAATTCCAAAAAGCAGCGAAAGACAAATACCCCCTCTTTTTGATTTACTTAGTCAATAAGACGAGGATAACGCATAATCACCAAGAATTGGAAAACCCCCAAAACCCTAATTTATCAAACTAAGTAATTAATCAATTCTAAACTCCAATTAACCCTGAAAACCACCAATTCCTCATACCAAAAACCAAAATCCACCTCAAAGATCAAAAACCCCTAAAAGTTAACGAAACCCTGATTGAAACAATCAATCAAAACCCAGACAATCAAGATGGTTGTGATGGCTCTAATACCATGTAAACAATATCAAACCAACAATAACACCTCTTTAATCACACAACCAACCTCCCCTTTATGATCTTTTATTACCAAATGATACAAGATGATTAGTCCCTAAATAGGTGCTAACCAGTACAAACAAAAAAGAAAAACTATAGGAGATCTCTTTTAGGAAGACACCATCACTCACTACAGAAATCAACACACAGACTAGATCTTGATCAGAGATTGATACAAGAACCAGTTATCAAGAATGATATCAAATAGAGACTAACAGACTTAATACACTTTTGAGAGAGAGAGAGAACAATATGATCGTATATGAGATAAAGACTGAATAATGAAACCCTCAGGAGATGATCAGCTTATATAGCTAGAAATCTTTCACTTAATCCCTTCAACTCTCTAAACATTCCACAAGCAGCCAAACTTCATATATTCAACTAAACCAACTATGAAAAATTGTCATTCAGGTTGCTCTGACTTTTCTTGACAAACACTTGTAAACCACTTGTACTTTGGACAAATGATCCTTTATTCTTAGGGCTTTTAACTCTGTTTATTCTATCTTATATGTTGGATTAATAGAATTAGCTCATGGGACACATCAAGTAACACAAAGTGCACCAGAAGATTTTATTAGAAGCATGCATGGTATTTGGTATAGAAACTGGAGGTTTAAGTAGAATTTGCTCGTCAAAACTCATATTTGACAACAAGTTTTCTAGACAAATTAAGTTTAACAGGAATAAATTGAGTAAACTTCTCTTTCATCTTAAAAGACCTATAACAAAGTTTGCTCTTTTTATAGATCCCTATGATATTAGATGTTGAGGATGTTAATCGTTGTGTTCTGATTTTGTCTAGAAAAGGAATTAAAGTTCTGACTCTTAATAATACATTGACTCTAAATAATACCTTGCGTGTCTCATAGCTTGAGTTGGCAACCATATTTACTCTTGTATGGAGTTGAAACATTTGAACCTGTTTTGTAGGAACCCGTAATCACTTCACTTCACCATGGTATTAACCAAGAAAATAAGGTAAGAGATAAGGAAGATGAGTAGAGAGAAATTAGAGAGAGAAACTAGAGAGAAAATGGAAGGATGTTAGATTACTAGTGAAATGCAAAATGAACAACCAACACTCTTTTTCACCAAATAAAAGGGTTTATATACCCACACAACTAAATGAGACGTGTGGGCTTTTGACTTGGACCGGGCTCGAATTTTGTTGGACTTTAAGTTCATTACACATACGATACATAATTAACTAACAAGCCTGGCATTCTAATCTAGCCTATTACAACATTACATAAATGAATGACCGAGACCTAATATTCATAATGAACGAACTTCCTTGTTCAACTTAATATTTTGAGGCTAACAATATCCCCTGAAGTGAGTTCGTTGTGACACTCCTTCATGAGATCCATGAGATTACTTTTGTCGTTAAGCTCTTGTGGTCTTGGTCTTTATCTTTGTTGTAGGGTTGTTCCTTCATGCTGAGTGACCTTTAATCTTAAGCCTTTGTCATTGTCTTTTGACTCTATCTTTATGTCTAAGATCTTTAAATCTTTATCCTTCAGTCTTAGCCACCTTGTGATCTTGTGTCTAGACCAACATGCTCATACTTTTTATCTTTTTGAAAGCTCTCTAATAATTTCCCCCTGAATCTTGGTTTCTGAGGAGGGGTCTTTAATATCAGAGTTTGCGAAAGTCTTTGTCTTTAATTCTTGAGCTTTCTTGATTCTTGAATCTCAATGCTTATAGTATGTCTTTGTAGTTTGAGCATGAGCATGTGGTAATGAATCAGACTCTGCTAGAATGAGGCTGCAACACCGTCATTTTACCTGCATTTGAATGTTAGTGATGAACAGCATATATGGACGAATATGACTTTGTCATTCGTTGAGATTCGGTTGCATTAACATCTGGTTCTGTGAGGACCGTTTTAAAGTATAAATATTGTACTTGTAATAAGGTAGGCTCAATTTAGAAGAACCTCCTTGACAAGGTTTCCAGCTCAAAGTGTTAGATCCTCTAACGCAGAAGCATTAGATTCACCGTACTTGCTTGTTCTCTTTACCGAAACGTCTCAAAGCAGATAGCACGGTATGAGTGAATCATACACTTACTATCTTTCTAATTGAGTCATCAATTCATTTACTGGACCAAATCGATATCCAGTTAACACAAGCTCGATTCATATAGAGTCTCTCAAGTCACCTACTGTAGAGCTGTTTGAGGTTGACTCTGGAAGGATTTCTATTCGTTACTGTGAGTACTAAAGAGCATCACTCTGAATGTTCTAGCAATATCACAAGGATAATGCTTAGGACTCTTGTTAATAGCTTATGAACTTGATGATGTTCAACAAGTGTTTGTCATAGAATGTGTCCTAATGAGATTTATTTTATTGATCTCTTTGGCTCTATACTCGATTAGTGCGTTTTGGTTTTAGTAATCGGAGGCTAGAGCAGACTACCACCTATTCAATATTGACAACTCGGAGTGAGAAAATCAATAGAAGTCGTGTGTATCTCTGTGACAAATGAGACAAGTATCTTTTGAGAGAATCTTGAATGGCTGGAAAGGGTTGTGCAGTGCATCACTGGGTCTATGATGTCTTGTCTTCAATACCAGAATTCATCTTTGTGAATCTAATAGATTATGTATTGACCCGGTTTCTGCCTCAAGTGTGTGGAGGGCTTCTTTCTTTAGACCCTTTATCCATACATTTCTTTTTCATTCTTCAACCCCTTCAATGCTTACCAAGACGTCATTACTAACACCTTGTTGTGATTGTTCCAGTGTTAACTGATGACTTAGTCGGCATTTTTCCCGTTTCTCATTCATCTCCAATCATACCTAAGGAATGCTATTTCTAACTATGGGGTGTCCTTGGGTAGATCCCTCCAGTTCTGGTTAGATCATAGGACCAATACCTAACCTAATCACATTATGACTTCAAAATCGTCGTAAAATTAATAGGTTGTTGGGTATAAGATTGTAACCATAAAACCTTTTTTAAAGAGTATAAAGCACTTTGAGTCGTCTAGATCACTTATTATTTTTAAGATCACATTTTAATTACATTTCTCCCTTTATTTTAAATACTAATTTACTTAGTCTTTAAAATACCAAGTGATTAAAATTTGTCATGAAAATTCTTTGAGGAGAAAATTGTTACAGCATGAATTATATGGAACTTTTTCTTCTTGCTCCCCCTCAAATTTACATATGTTTGAAACCAAAAAAATGATACCAAGTTGTAAAATGAATATAAAATTAAAGGTGAGGCAGTGTTGAGCACACAATTTTAAAAGATTATGAATTATCATTGAAGAATTCTTGAAAAATTGTGCTCACACACTAGATCATCTTATAACAAGCATTACATATTAAGTTGTCATTATGATTACTTAGTTGTTATTAAGAGACTTTTTATAATGTTTTGGATACATAAGAGTTGTCGTGAGATGATGTATCCAAAATCATTAAAACTTTATTTTTTTTAAACTCCCTCTCAAAAATTAACTCATTTTGGAAATGATACCAATTATAGAGGAATTGTCTTGTAAAACTTTATGAGGGGTGGAGTGTTAAACACATAATTTTGAAAGATTATGAGTCGTCATTGAAAAATTCTTGAAAAATTGTGTTCAACTTTTTGAAAAACCAAATGTTAGAAGACTTATCTTCTAACTCTAAGGGTAAGTGCACTTATGCGTACACTATCTTTTTTCTTGAGCTCAAAACTTTGAATTATCTACTTGTAGAAACCTCTCAAGACCGAGAAATTTGATTTTCTCGTTGTTAGGATAAGTTATCTTTATTGATAAACTTTCCTTTATTTGAAGTCCATGTTATGCACTGATATTTGCACATAAGGCATAAAGAAAATAGAAATGACATGTTTTGAACGCATTTGAACTCTTGCTCGAACTTCATTTACACACCCGTGTCAATATTAATCGACATTTGTAGGTACGTAAATGTTATCGATTCCAAGAGACATGTCGAGAAGATTCTTTTTGGAATTTTTAATTTTTTTAATTTTGTATTTTCTTTTTTAAATTTTATATTTTTGTATTTGGTTTTATAGGTTTTATATTTTTGTATTTTCTTTTTTTAAAATCATTACATGTCGATGTTTGATGAATATATCAAGCAGTCTCCTTTGTTAGAACCTCCAGTTCTGTTAGAGTCAAACATCTCATACCAATTCGTCTGACAAGATACTAAAACCTATCTTCGGGTAAGGCTATAGTAAACATATCAGCTAATTAGTATTCAATTCTGAAAAAGTACAATTCAATTATACCATTTTCAACTTGTTCCTTGATTAAATGGTAGCGAGTATGGATGTGCTTGGTACGGGAGTTTTGCACGGGGTTGCATGAGATTGCTATGACTGACTGAGAGTCGCAGTACAACGGTATTTTGTTGTAGTTGAAGCCATAATCTTTCATTCACCGTACTTGAGCACAACTTGCAGATAACGCCACGTACTCTACTTCTGTTGATGACATAGCAGTGCAGTCCTGCTTCTTTGACATCCAGCTGACTAATTTATCACCTAGGAACTGTATTCCTCCAGAAGTGATTTTGCGAGTATCAAGACATCCAGCATGGTCATCATCTTAAAAAGTTGTTAGTTCAAATCCAGAATCCTTCGGATACCAGTCCCATATTAGTGGTTCCCTTTAAGTATCGAAAGATCCTTTTAACCTTTTTGAGGTGTTTTCTAGTCAGTCTTGCTTGATAACGTGCACAATAACATATTGCTTGCACTATGTCTGGTCTACTAGATGTCAGATACATGAGTGACCTAATTCTACTATGGTAGTCTATTTGGTCTACGAGTTTTCCACTCAAGTCTGCATCTAGTTTAACGGTAGCCATTTATCCATACCATGTTTTTTAAGTATTTCTAAAGCATACTTGGCCTGGTTGATAAAGATACCTTATGGGGATTGGTGGATCTGAAGTCCTAAAAAAATTTTATTTCCCCCATTAAGGACATCTCAAATCTACTGTGCATTAGTTTTTCAAACTTTTTAGAGTATTTAGGGTTTGTAGACCTGAAAATTATGTCATCTACGTAAATTTGCACAAGTAGAATGTCATCCCCGTATCTTATCATAAATAGAGTGGGGTTAATGGTACCTTTAGTAAAACCTTTGGACATCAGAAAATTTGAGTGTTCATCATACCAGGCTCTTGGAGCTTGCTTCAATCCATATAGAGCTTTCATTAGACGGTAAACTTTTTCTGGATGATCAAGATCAACGAACCCATCTGGTTGTGCAACATAAACCTTCTCCTTCAGTGGACCATTAAGAAATGCCGTTTTCACGTCCATCTGATAAATTAGAAAAGATTTGTATGCAGCGTAGGCAACGAAAAATCTGAACAGCTTCCAAGCGAGCAACTGGAGCAAATGATTCCTCAAAATCAATACCCTCTTCTTGAGCATATCCTTTAGCTACAAGTCATGCCTTATTGCGAATTACAGTTTGATCTTCATCCTTTTTGTTCTTTCATAACCACTTTAGCTTGATTACAATCTAGCTAAAGGGTTTGTCGACGAGTTCCCAGACTTGGAGTCTTTCGAATTGATGAAGTTCATCCTGCATTGTTTCGATCTACGCAAAATCAGCCATTGCCTCCTTAATGTTTTCTGGTTCAACACTACTCACGCTGAGCGCGAACATGCACATTTCAGGACCTGTTGCAAGTTGTCGTCTTGTTTGCCCTGGCTTGGATAGATTTCCACGAACTTAAGTTAATGGGTGATCTTTTGTCCATCGGTGTTCTAATTTATGACGTTGGTAGAATGTATACATATTTAAATTATCAATATTGCGTGAGGAAGACTCGGTAAGTTCTTCCGGTGTATAGAATGGGTTGACAAATTCATATGGTTCAAAGTGTGCATCTTCTGCTTGATTATCATTGTTTTCCTCAGCATGAACAGATGTAGTTGGAGTTATTGGTTCTGTTGTAGGTTGAATATGCATTGTAGGTGGTGTGTCTTGTTGTTTAGAATTATCAGTAGGGGAAGAAGACTTGTTGACACTTGAAGTACCTAGAGTGAAAAATTCATCTTACAAAGGACCTAATAGAAGATCTAACTCTTGTTGTAACGGAGTTTTTGTATTCGATGATGGAGAAACATTTTGTAGTTGGGGCGCAGGGCTAGAGTTGTCATAGTCTGACGCCTTTTGTCATTGGGGAATGAGACCCGAAGTGTTATTAGCAACAGACGTCTTTGTCATCCTCTTGATTTTCATTAAACTAATGGTGTATGGAATCAAATAATCAATTTGTGTTCTCTTGAGTAAACTCGGATATATCTTAGACTGAGTGGATATCCCATCCAGAATGCACATAACCTCTTTGTTATTTCATCTTGTCCAGATTTTCAGTCAACTCGGTATTAAGTAAAGAATGTAAAGGAGATTTATCTTTTCTAAATGAAGGTTTCCTAGACATTAATGATGTGATTATACAGTCTATCTACCTCATGTGATGGGATTATGATTTGATCTGTTTTAAGTAATAGCATAGCGGTATCAAGTTGCATCAACTAAAAGAACAAAGGAAGTTTAGAAGCTGAAAGCATCGTTCGAGCAACCTTAACCAGAGTACAGTTTCGTCTTTCGACAACGCCGTTCTATTTAGGTCTGTTTGAAGGATATATGTCTTATGCACAAATCTTCATATTTGAAATATGCCAGAGAGTGTCTAGTTATAAGAACTTCGTGCCTCTATCCATGTGAACCGTAAATCACTTTGGCTTAAAGATTGCGTTGTATCATCTTGAAGAAAATCTTTTCAGAACATACTTGTTCATCCTAGGTTATTAGAAAGAAAGTCCAAGTATATCTGAAGTAGTCTTCAATAATTACCAGAATATATTTCTTCTCATTTATGCTTTCAACCCGCATAGGACCACATAAGTCCTTATGAAGCAAATTTAGCCTTCCTTTCGAACTTGGAATAGCCTTTGTCATAAATGAGCTCCTTTTTTTGCTTTACTTAGTTCACAAGAAGAACATAGTTGATCCTTGACATATTTCAACTTAGGTAAACCAATTACGATATCCTTCTTTGAAACAAAGTTGATGTAGTCAAAGTTAAGATGAGAAAGTCTTCAATGCCATAACCATGCTTGAGTTGGTGAGGCTTTAGCCATGAAACAGATTGGAGTTGATGAAGTCGTTTCTTGAAGAAAAATTGTATAGAGATCAGATCCACGATGACCAATGAGTAAATCGTTTCCCTGAAGATCTCTAACAAAACAAGTAGATTTCTAGAAAGCAACCTCCAAGTCCGCATTACAAAATTAACCAATCGAGAAGAGAATATGATTGAGGCCTTCGACGTAATAAACTCTTTTGATCATGATATTTCCTTGAACCAAATCTCCATAACCAAGCATTGGAGCAAATTGATCATTGCCAAAACGAACGGTACCCAAATATTTTTCAACAAAATTGTACAGCGGCTTTAGATTGCCCATCATATGCTTTGTGCATCCAGAGTCAAGAATGAACATGATGAGTTAAACAATCTGCAAGAGAAGAGGACGATGGAACACTTGACAAATTGGATCCTAAAGTATTTGTGAGTTTTAAGACATTAGTTATCCTATATGCATTATCTATGGCAAAGCTAACTCTCGTTTTTACAATTTCATTCTTAGTTTTAGGCATCCATTTTATTTTTGTCTTAGGCACCCATTTATATCCTGATGGGCATTGTTATGCTATCCATGATTTGCATGCCTTACTAGTTTTATCATAAAGCATCCTATAGTAACTTTTAGATTTCTAGATAGTGGATTCTAATGCAATTGTTTTCTTGGGAGGTGTTGCAACAGATTTGTTCGCTTGACTTTTGGGTTTTCTAGTACTAATAGGCACTACTTTAGGCTTCTTACTTCTAGCATTCACGTCATTCAAGAATTTAGAAACACAATCATCATGATTTGAATTAAACACACAGTTTCCACAAGTAGCACAAACAGCATTAACATTCGAAGTTTTGGAATTTAAATTGTCATTACACGTAGTTACGGACTTTGTTTTATAAGAAATACTAGAAATCCTATGGTGGTCTTCTACTTCTGTATTCTGAAACTTCACTTAACTATTGTTGTGCATGACCTTATCTTTCATTTGAGTGCTCTTAAGCTGTGGTCTGCTAACACTAGTTATGTGAATTACTCTTGTAGAGGTAAACACACGAGGATTAGTATTCCTAGAAGTCTAAGGTAATTGAGGTGCTCTAGTTTGTGTTGTCCTAGTGTCAATTTGATACATTCCTAGTTTAATCACATTTGTGTTTCTTACAGCTTGTGTTGCTGTTTGAGGTATACTCCGTGAAGTGACTAATTTTGATAAACCCTCTGACCACATAACTGTTTTTGGTCATTTAAGCTCGTTTTTAGAGGTAAAAGATATGTGTAATTAAGGACTTATCAGTTTGCCTAAAACTGATGGTTTTGGAATCCTTTGAGCATTTGGTTGTCGAACAAAAGATGGTTTATCAAATTTAGTTTCCACAGGTTTTCCTTTGAATTTCTCGATAAGTTTCTTTAACTCATTTATAGCAATGTTCGTGTCTTGCATCTAAGCTTTCAAATCTTGTATTTTGAAATATTGTTCATGTTCTTTTAGAAATACAGTTGACGCTTTTTCTTTGCAAACTATGTCATTTTTCATTTGTTCTTGACATTGTTGTAAAGTAAGTTCAAAAGAAATTGAGTGTTTTTCTAATTTAGCAAAATATCATGAAAGCTCATTATAAACTTCTTTACTAACAGTTTTAGTTTGTTTAGAAAGCTTTTGTGCAACACATTCACATTCTTTCACTTTATGAAGATATAAGCATTACAATTCAGTGTGAGCATCTAAGTCAGATAAAGAATGTAAATAAGAACACATAACATCATTAGACACACACTCTTGGAGTAGTAGATCATACATGCTTAAAAATTCTGCTTTGTCAGATTCAAGTTCGTCAATCTCTTTTTCAAGGGATTCACATACTTTAAATCAGCATGCATTTCTTGTTTAAGTTCATGAACAAATTTGAAACTATCATTTTGTGTCTTTAAAGCAAGAGGCATCAAACATGTTTTCATTAAAATTTCCATATCATGAGCAGTTAGTGCCCGAAAATGATCATGAGAATGTTTTTCCCAAGCTTGATCAACAAGTTCTCTAAAATTATTTATGTTATTTGTCATTACATTATAAGTTTGTCTACATTTAATAATTGATTTTGAAGTAGGTAAAAAACCGATGTTTTTGAAAAAAATTT
>BQNB010167460.1:2733-13996 GCA_026074375.1 Tanacetum coccineum
GTGTCGTCTGTCTTATGTGTTTGTTTTGAGTCATATGATTGTACTAGCCGTTCTTGTGGTTTATGCAGTAAATTTTTCCATGAAATAATTAATAGGATATTTGTGCGGAATTTTTTCCAAGAAACGAAGAAAATTTTATTTACAGTTTATAGAGACGGCGTCAGGAATTATTCCTAATGACGTCGCCACTTCAGCTACCGTAAATTTCGTATTTTCTTGAATTTTTGAAAATTAATTTTGTGTAATTTCCACGATTAGTACATTCATCCTATCTTTATTGCTTTCGTAGTGTCTAAACTTTATAAACAACGGTTGTATATTATTCTCCCGTAGAATTTTATGCGTGGTGTAGTTGTTTTTGTCTTTGATTTGCAGGTTATATTTGATAAGGAGAAGCACGAAAGTTCTTAGGATTTTCATGTGGACGATTCTTGGATGACAATTTAGCCGGTTTATCTTGTTTTTTCTCCAATATTGAGCAAAACAAAGGGAGTACTAGTTTCTTTTTCTTTTTCTTATTTTCCTTTTATTTTATAGGAGGGGAAATAAAGCTTTAGAAACTATTCCTTCAATTGCATTTACTTTGTCCTTAACAAGATGAGTAATATACTTCAACGTAGTATAGACGGTAATTTTAACCCAAATTAAAAAAAATTTTATGGCACATACCGATGAAAACTTAGTATTTATAGCGTCTCATTGGATAGGAGTTATATGACTAGCACAAAAACCTTACCACTCAAAAATTCCACCAAAAAAATGTAAGGTTCGCCTTTAGATATTTAGGAATTAAAAAGCATCCATCTTTGGCGCTTAAATAATTTTAACCTTTAGCTTGCTCGAGTTAAGGAAGGAGCAATCACATGTTTATCATTCATGGATTTGATCGAGCATGTGTGGTTTTGTCACTTTTTCTGGAGCATTGGTATCGGTTATGATTATGAGAGTGTACCAGTAGTATATTAAATTCTAGAACTTGTTTTAGTGATGCATCTCGAGACCGCAAGTGAGATTACATTCGTGTGATTAGGATTTACTAAATGATAAGAGGCATTAGGATAAACCCATGTTTTTAGCCTGTATTTTGTATAGTTATGATGGTCACCTCGATCATATAACTACCTCCACACCCTTGCTTCACACTCATTTTTAGTGCGAGATACCCCTAGTATACCCCTCTAAGCCTATCCTTTTCGCGGTTCTCGTAATTTTCCAGTAGATTCTGGATTATTAATGAAGAGCATTGTTTACACTCCACCAAAATGTTGCACCCAAATCGCCTTACCATTCCTTGTATGTACTAATTTTTAGTACATTATTGTTATCACATTTGTAAACCCTAGTTAATTATTTGCTTGAGTACATGGTTGCTAAGTCGAGTCTTTTATTAGTGTATACAGTTTTGGGACGATTGGGATTCATGGTAGTTTTTATTATACTCCATGTTTGTTGATCCTTCTAATTCGGGTCATTAGTTAGTTTATGTATTGAGCATTAAAAACTCAAGTGTAGGGGGTGCAATTATAAACCCCAAGTCATGTATTATTTATGCTTCAGTAGATGGCAGGGCAAAAGTGTACGATATATATATATATAGAAAAAAAGAGAAAAAGAAAAGAAAAAAAATAGAAAAAAATGTACAACCTGCCATCTTTCTTATGCTTATGTTTATATTAAAGATAGTGTCAAGAAAAGAAAAAGAAAGAGTTTGATGTAGAGTTTGTATATCTTTGTCTTAGTGTGGTCGAGTCTTGGCTTAGCAACGCCTTATACACGTATATTTTTGAATGATTAACTTGACACCAGTAAATTCCCTAAATATCCCCTAACCATGTTTCTTTTACCCTACACCTATACATCACAACCCTTTAAAGACCTCTTTGATAGTAATTCCTTGGTGCTTACGCCAATGCGGTGGAGGTTTTATCCTTTATCAAGCCTATGGTAATTTATATGCTATGAAAGGTAATGAATGTTATTTTCCTGTTTCCTATATTGTTATAATTCATTATACACCCGAGAGAAAGAGAGAATCTAAACACTTATGTGAGGTGCTAGTGTATAATATCCGTGCATTTAATTACGAGGTCTAATTGGTTGTGTCATGAATTATCTTTATTGAGTAAGTTAAATCCCTCCGATAATTCTATTGACTAGGTAGAAAAGCTTATTTGCTTAAGGACAATCATATCCCAAGTGTAGGGGTATTTGATGAGGTGTCATTTTATACACCTTTTTAGAGTCATTTAATATCAAAAATCATGCAAATATACCCAAAATACATGCTTAATCATTTCTTTTTGTGTTTTTAGCACTTGGATGGTATTTGGAGGAAATACACGTAACTTGGACTTAATTTGAGAAGAAACGAACAAGAATTCAACTCTACATGAACTTTGATATCAAGAGGGCATACAGCGCGTGGAGACGGCGTCACAAAACCTTGTGACGGCGTCAAAGTGTTCAAGCAACGATGTTAGAATTCTGGTGTGGGTCTGAAGTAGCTGACTTTAAAGTAGACCTTAGAAGGATTCGGCGGGTTGACGACGGCCACATTAACCAAGTGACAGTTGCGCGACTATTTTCCTATATATTACAAACATTAGTTATAATGGTTTAAGTGTGGAATTCGTGGTATACTTTGGAACGAGTACTTTGACTTGGTGCATTATTGTAGACGTTTTTAGGGTTCTTAAACCCTTTTGTATCCACCATTACTCCATGATTAATTAAAGTGGAGTTCTTTTGTCCCTTTAATCTTTCGATATGTCTATGTATTGTTTGATTAACCGTTCTTCGCTTTTAATTAACATGTTAGGCTAAATTTATTAGTGTTTGCTTATGATTGCATGAAACTTGGTTTGTAATTCCTTTTACTATTGCTTCTTGTTGGTGGTGTGCACGTTAGGCTCTAGAAAACTAGCTTCTTTATTGATTGCGAAGACGTCTAGGGAAACGTGATTGTGTAGAAAGGATACCATCGCAATAGTCTTCATACTACCTTGCCCTAATATGGTTGATCACCTTTTAAGTGTTTGAACGCGTGTAATATACTCTTAGGAGCCTTGTAATAGTCTTCATACTACCTTACTTGTGCGTTGTCTTAACGGAATATTGCATAGAAAGTGGGTTCGTGTAATTCGCTTGTGAATTAGGAAATACTTACACATTACATCGCAAGGGTGACGGGCAATAGGATTAGGAAGAGCAAACTAAGGAGTAGTGCATGATTAAGTGAGCATGTTTGTTTACCTCTACGAGTTTCTACATAGTTAGATTAGATTAAAAGTAGGTTATTAGTTAATTAGTTTAAACCAAACCCCCTTCAAACCTGAGATTTTACTTGCTTTCTAAAAAAATATAAAAATACAAAAATAATTTTCTCTCAACCCTTAGACCTTAGTGACATTCGATTCGAGCCTACCCAAACTATTCCCCTAGAGAACGATAGCAACCCCCAAGTCTTGCCTATACTACACTGCAAAGATTAGGTACACTGCCTAGGGGATTGTAAAACTTTGGTGTTTGCAACCACCCGCATCAAGATTAGTATCCTTGCCAAGCATATGATAGAATACTCGCCATGACTGAGCAGTTGAGTGATCACCAAAAATGAAACACACAGATTAGTGAGAGTATGAGTGTGAATCATTTTTCCTTTCGTGAGGTGCTTGGTTTGGAATTTTCTAGCATAGGTAATTTTTAAATTCATATCTTCCTAGATAACTTGGGAGATATCTTTTTGAGAATTATTTAAAAGGTCTACTCGAGGGCAAGTAGAATTCAAGTGGATGGATATTTGATGACATCAAATAGTTGATACTTTTCTATATCAAATTCCCATGTTTATTGCATTGTTTTATATACTTTTATTATAAACTAAAGCAGCGGTTTCGGGAGTATAAAAAATAAAAAAACTAAAAATTAATAAAAACATATGAAAATGAATGTTGAATTAAAGAGCACAAAATTTTTAGAAAATATGGTGAAATTAAATCATAAAAAAATAAATAGATAAAAAAATATTTCAATTTAAAAATAAAAGTGATTTTTTAATTAAGAAGTGACACATGTCACTTTAAGATGTGTTTCCCTAAAATGAGATGGATGGTCAAGATTGCACATAACAAAAATTTGTTACAAAAGGTTGTTACATAAAATGAGATGGATGGTCAAGATTGCACATAACAAAAAGTTGTTACAAAAGGTTGTTATATAAATTATATGGATGTGTTTGTTGTTAAAAAAGGATATTTCCATAAAAAAAATAGGAAAAGTTTAAATTTTCAGACAATTTTTAAATATAGAAGTGTTCCAAATGATTTATAATATAGTATAGATTTGGTACTTAAAACGTTCATATTTACATTTTCAGGTTAATCAAGGCATTGGAACGAAATGACATGAAAGATGGATGCTTCTAATGATGAAATACTTATGGAGTTATTTACTTATGATTTGGAGTTCATTATGGACGGCTCGTGAAAGAATCAAGTAAAGAAACGAAGCCGAAAGTTGAAGAAATGTTCTCAAGATATCTCAAGAAATGTGCTTTAGTATTTTGACCATTACTTCTTCATACAAACTTCTTTGAAGTTGATTCAAGTGGCCATGGAAAAGAGGAAGGTGATATCTACAACTTTCTTGTTTTAAGTTAAGGCCGGATCACAACTGAAAAATCACAATTTAGCAATAACTATGATAAAGCTGCAGACCTACGCCATAGTTTTACCCCTCAACTACGGAGTAATTTTGATGACGTCATAACTACGCCATAGTTGGACACCTCAACTACGGCGTAGTTTTACTAACTACGGCATAGTTTTACACCTCACCTACGTCATAATTGGTACGAAGCCTATAAATAAAGGCCGAATTTCTGCATAATTAGGCATCCTTCTTCCTCCCATCTCAACAGACGACTATGAACCCATCCCTAGGAGTTCTCCAGCACTCTCCAACCACTTTCGAAGGGAGAATTCTGTCCCGATCTTCATCATTATTAGCTTAACATCTGATAATTTGTATCAAACATTATGTTTAATTCGATCAATGTTTTATTCATTACTGTTTGTGTAATTTACATTATGATTGGCTAAACACCTTAAGTGTTAGCCTTGTTCTGATTTTACTAATGTTTTGATTCTTACTTCCTGTTTAATTATCGTTTGTTGGATATCTTAATTATCTGTTGCATGATTCCCAAGTTTTGGTAGCATTGAGGGCTAATGTAGATCCTGTTAGACCTTATAGTAGACTTACCTGTTGAATTAAAGGTTAACCGGGTACTAGAGATTGGTTAGCCATTGTCCTTAGTATAGGGATTGCTCATATCTCCGCCTATAGTATGATAGATACTTATAAAATTTAGTGAATCCTTACAAGAGGACTTATAATTTTGCCGAGAAGTGGGATTATCGGCATTAGACAGGTCTTTAGGATAGTTGGGGGTTAATCACTGTAGATTGGATACTCACCCTTCGTGTACAATGGGGACCTGAGATCATAGGATACATAGGACAGGTTTCGATGTTCAATCGGGCCTGTCGATATTAGAACCACCATAAAAGATAATTAGACATTGCACTAGGAAATGGAATCATTACGTTAATAGGGGATTAACCAGGCTAGCACGAGTTCTCCTCTCGATTAGTAAAACCATTTCAATTCTTGTTATTTATTTTCTTGCAAATTAATCTTCTAAACTGCTTTTAAAACGTGACAGCTTTTAAACTCAAATAATATGCCCCCCATTAGCTCTTGGGACGACCTTGGATTTACCAATCTTGCAATACACACGATCAGGTTCTCTGCCCATTAGTGCGTTGTAGACTATAGGTAGACGAGTTTTATAAATTTAAAACTTGGTAATTTAAACAGTTAATACGCATCACCTACCCTATATTTCCATTGTGTGAGGATAAGCCTTTCCGTTTTCCCCTTATACATAAATTACATAAAAATGAGTGTGCTAGAGGCTGTAGTAGACTTTAGAACTTGGCTTGGTATATCTTTTCGAGACCACCATAATGAGCATTGCACCTAGTGTAATCGGTGTAGCTAGGATAAAAGGCAATTTTTAGGATTAACCCCAAATAGCCTATATATGTTTTGTGTTCATTAAGTTTTCACACTGATTAGTCAATCCCCTTGTTAAACCCTTTGTTGCACTCATTTTTAGTGCAAAATACCCCTAGTATAACCTGTTGAGCCATTCGTTTCATTTTGTTAAAATCAATATATGTTTGTTTTGTTACACCAATCGCCTTGCCTACCATGTAGTATCTTTAAGTCCATAGCCGGGGAGTTGCTACTTTTTTTTGGTTCCACTGGTGAAAGTCGCGGGTCATGATAAAGGGTGTTTGAATATTATTGGGTTTAGAAGATAGTTGATCTTAAGTGGGGGGATACTTTTGTATATATGTGTTCGTAACCTTTATTTTTCATTGTATCCTTGTCTTGCATCAAAATAAAAAAAGCATGCAAGCAAGTGTTTATTAGTTAGTTTGTTTATAGCTAATCGTAATTATAAATCAGCTTATATGTTGTATAGTATAGTGGAAGTTTTCCCGCCGTGTGCAGCTGGCGATGTCTTGACATATAAGTTTTGATGTTTGTAAACGGGTATTATTCATAAACCCGTGCTATTTCTATCCCTCCTTTCTATTTTGGTTTATATTTGTACAATGAGGGCATTGTACATCTCAAGTGGGGGGAGATAGAAATGAGAGATTATAGAGCTTATTCGATTAAAATATGTGCTAAATTTGCCCAAAAATTTAAAAAAAATAGCACATAATTTTTTGTTCATTGTTGATGAAGGCCGATGAAAATGCGTCGTCTTACTTACCTAGTTTGCGGGCGGCCCCGAGTTTTGGACGGCACTAAAATTACTTACTTTACCATTAACTCATGTAGTTTGAAGAACCCTTGACCTTTGAACCTCGGTTTTTGCCTTATGGAATTTGAATGCGACTAGTTAATTTTTCAATTTACACCAATTATAAATGTTTTCCCGTGTATATTCCAACCCTTAATCATTTTTCAAATACTTAACCTTTAGCTTACTCGAGTTAAGGATTTGAGCAATCACAAGTGTCTCGTTCATGGATTTGGGCGAGCATTTGTGGTTTTGTCGCTTTTTTGGAGTATTGGTATTGGTAATGATTAAATGACTCACTCTGTTAGCCTTTATGTT
The DNA here is from genome assembly GCA_026074375.1 of Tanacetum coccineum. Classification (NCBI taxonomy): domain Eukaryota; kingdom Viridiplantae; phylum Streptophyta; class Magnoliopsida; order Asterales; family Asteraceae; genus Tanacetum; species Tanacetum coccineum. The sequence continues at coordinate 9,932 of BQNB010167460.1, forward strand.
GTGTCGACCTGTTTGTCTTTTTGATCCACCCCCCCAATTTCATCTAGACTCTAGTGGCGGAAATTTGTATCCTTGTCAAAACTATGATTGGATTACTCACACCATAACTGGGCAGTTGAGTGATCACGAAAAATTAAACATATAAGATTTGTGAGGTATGTGTTGTGATTCGTTTTTCCTTTCATGAGGTGCTCGGTTTAGAATTTTCTAGCTTAGGTAATTTGTAAATTCATATTTTCCTGGATAACTTGGGAAATATCTTTTTAAGAATTATTTAAAAGGTCTACTTGAGAGCAAGTAAAAGTCAAGTGGAGGGATTTATGATGACAACAAATAGTTGATACTTTTCTATATCAAAATCCCATGTTTATTGCCTTGTTTTGTATAGTTTTGGTACTTAAAACGTTCATATTTATATTTCCAGGTTAACCAATGCATTTGAACGAAATGACGTCAATGATGGATGCTTCTACTGATAAAATACTTATGGAGTTATATACTCGTGATTTAGAGTTCATTGTGGAAGGCTCGTGAAAGAATCAAGTAAAGAAACGAAGCTGCAAAGTTGAAGAAATGCTCCCGAGATATCTCCGGAAATGTGCTATAGTATTTTGGTCATAACTTCTTCATACTAACTCCTTTGAAGTTGATTCAAGCGGCCATGGAAAGAGGAAAACGATATCTACAACTTTCGTGTTTTGGAGTTTAACCCCGGCTACACTGAAAATCACCCCAATTTTAGCAATAAACTACAAGTTTGTTGCAAACTACATCATAGTTTTACACTCCACCAACTACACATAGTTTTTGATGGACGTCATATTACGCCATTGTTGCTACTCCTAAACTACAGCGTTTGTTTTTGCTAACTACGGCGTAGTTTTACACCTCAACTACGCCGTAGTTGGTTTGAAGCTTATAAATAGAGGCCGAATTCAACCCTAATATTCATTCATTCTTCTTCCCATCTCAGAAGACGACTAGGGAACCATCCCTAGAAATTTTCCAGCACTTTTGAAGTAAGAATTCAGTCCCAATCGTCATCATTATTAGCTTAACATCAAATAATTTGTATCAAACATTATGTTTAATTCGATCTAGGTTTTATTCATTACTATTTGTGTAATTCACATTATGATTGGCTAAACACCTTGAGTGTAAGCCTTGTTATAATTTTATTAATGTTTGGATTCGTACTTCATGTTTAATTATCATTTTTATGGATATCCTTATTGCCTATTGCATGATCCCCAAGTTTTGGTAGTATTGAGGGCTAGTGTAGATCCTGTTAGACCTTATATTAGGCTTGCATGTTGAAATAAGGGTTAACCGGGTACTAGGGATAGGTTAACAACTGTCCTTAGTGTAGGGATTGCTCATATCACCGCCTACAGTATTATAGATACTTATAAAGTTTGGGAAACCTTCCAGGAGGGTTTATAGCCGAGAAGTGGGATTATTGGCATTAGACAGGTCTTTAGGATAGTTGGGGGTTAATCACTGTATACTAGATACTCACCCTTCGTGTCCAACGGGGACCTGAGATCATAGGATACATAGGGCAGGGTTCGATGCACAATCGGGTCTGTCGATATTAGAACCACCATAAAAGATAATTAGACATTGCACTAGGAAATGGAATCATTACGTTAATAGGGGATTAATCAGGCTAGCACGAGTTCTCCTCTCGATTAGTAAAACCATTTTTATTCATGTTATTTAATTTTCTTGCATTTCTACAATCAATTCAGCTTTCAAAACCGTAACAATTAAAACTCAGATTTTAGACTGCCCATTAGCTCTTGGGAAGACCTCGAATTTACCAATCCTATACTATACACGATTGGTTTCTCTACCCGTTCATGCGTTGTGGACCATAGGTAGTCGAGTTTTATGAATTTAAAACTTGATAATTAATTTAAACCAATTATACGCATCAGGCATATGTAAATTTCTCGTGTTTAATGTTTTGTAATTGTGATATTAGTACAACTAATAATTATGCACGTGGTTTTACATAAAAAGTTCGTTATATATTAATATAAGTGTTTTAAAACCTGGGTTGACCCGATTGGTTGAATAGTAAACCGGCCGGGTGACCGAAAGTCGAATTTTGCCGAAAAACCCAGTTGAACCGTGACCTAGTGGCTTGACCGGGTCAATTAAAAAACCATTTTTTAAAACATTGATTAATATCGATTAATATTTTGTAAAGATTTTGTTCAATGAAAGATTTAACTTTGATTAACTCACATGAGTGTTGATGTTGTTGTTCATATTTATCTAGTAATATCATGTTGTACACAATATGTGAGTTTAAGATGTTTTTTCTGATATTATTATATAAACTTAAATTAGATTTTATATATGTTGTATTTTTAAAGTATAAAGTTTTAAAGGTATAAAGTCTAGAGAGTACGTTTATGTTTAAAAGTTATTAAAAAATATAGAAAATTGTAAGTTTCACTTAACCCCATATGATTTATTTAAAATTCAACAAAGTGTTTTATTTATTACCTCATTTTTTTAAAGTTTTTTTTACAAATTTGACACCTATATTTTTATGTCTTTTTTTTCTTCATCAAATTTCTCCACCAATTTTTTCAATTTTGACCAAAATTAATTCAATTTTGACTTTTTTTAACCAATCAGATCGCATGATTTTGCCCACGTGTCAAAATTAATCGTTCTTATTGGTCTAATTTTTTTTCTATAAGATCAAATCTCATACAAAAAAATGAAATAATGTAATTATCTTATTATATAAAAGATATGACACAACCTATGAAGCAAAATAAATTGACTCACAAGAAATGTCAATCACCATAATTAACCATCAACCATTTTTTCTATAAGCATTCTTATGCTTCATTTCCTCAACCGCATGTCTCATGTCATCAAAATCCATATCATCCCTATCAAAGTAGTGAACCTTCGTTTCAGGAGAGAAAACTACATTTCTTTTAGGAGAGTCCGCTTTCCTACCCGACCAAATACCACTCTTCTTGGGAGTCTTCTTGGGAGGAGCTCCATATTCTTCCGTGTATCATCAACCAATTCATCCATAGGTTTCCCATTATCTTCCTCAAGAGCAAAAAATGCATTAGACACCGGAGTACTAGTTGTCTTCTTCTGGTATGCGGATTTTGGCATATGCTGCTTATGTAGACTATAATTACCTACCATCCCCTTTTTGCTACCAAGAGGACCTCGGAAATCCTTCCTTTGGACAGTTTGAAAACCATCATTAGATGTTCCTCCCGGCTTCCTCACATCAGCCATAGCATGTTTAATAGGACACTGCGCATCATCATGACCAAAAACCATACAAGTATTACACTTCGGGGGTTTTCATTCATATACTACCTTAATAGTATACAACATGACACCATTTCTAACAGCTTTAGGAATAGAGATCACCAGTGTATCTTTAGAATTCGACAAGCCTTAAGGCTCGAAGCATAAACTCACGCATAAATCCATGCTCATAGATGATAAACCATATAAAGACTAGTACCATGATATAGCATAATGGGGGTGCCAAGCCGAGTTTCTATAACACTCAACCCATTAGTTGTAAACACCGAGACAAGAACATCATGGAATTTAATCCATATAGGAACATAAGTTAATTCCTCTTTCACCAACTTAGAACTAGATGTTTACTTCCTTAAAATAAAATAAACATTCTGAATCAGCCAATGACCATTCTCCAACACCTCTTCTAATCTAGTTGAGGATGAGAAATACATGAAGAAGAAACCATTTTTAGCCCCCATGACCCTTGTAATACCATATTTCTTCCAAGCATTAAGTATATATCGTTTCACAATCAGAAATGCCACTTTCTTCCCAAGAAAATACCCATAAAGAGTATTAGCAAATCTAGCTTCGACTTCTAAAATTGAAGACATAGGAATAAGCACATTAGCCAAGTCCGTTATTTCCGTTTCAAGAGTACGAAAATATACCTTGTTTTTATTAGACTCCTCATGGAGAAGACTAGCAAACGACGAAGTACTAGCGTGTCAACATGATGCCGACCTACTTCATGTATTCCCTCTA
>BQNB010167461.1:0-10698 GCA_026074375.1 Tanacetum coccineum
TTGGATTTACGATTTAAAGTGTCCTAACTCCTCGTACGTCATGTCATGACCTCTTAAATTATGATAGCCCGAACGATAGTACGATGTAACAACTATAGGATTATATTTAAGTACTCAGTACTTATACGACCTTAATTTAAATAGGTTGCATCTATCGTCTTGCGTGACGTTTTATCTGTGATTATTTGGACTATCTATACTCAAGGTGAGTTCATAGCCCCACTTTTTACAGTTTTACTGATTTACTATTATTTGGGGTGAAAACATGCTTTGTTTTATAAATTGGACGCAAGTGTTTAAAGTATATTGATTATGTGTTTGCCTAAGTAGCGATAACCCTCCTGAGCCCATTATCATGAACTGTCAATTGCATAGATGTAGTTGTTAATTACATTATGTGAGCGCGAATGTTATAAATAGATCTATTGGGATTAACCTCCCCGTTTGGGTGATTAGCTATCACTGGGAACGAACGTTGACCATGTCGGACTTGGATGTTGCGGGTTACAACATCTGTACGGGCAAAATAACTGCTAAAATAGCAAATATAGGTTGAGCTTCAGTGTCATGAGCTTAGTGCAACAGTAATCTAGTTTTGTGATTGTTGGCATATGTTGTAACATCACGGGAAAGTCTTGCGGTCCTGCATAATTTAAATACATAAACCTATGAATTCACCAACATTTTTGTTGACGTTTTAAGCAATGTTTTCAGGAGGTCATTAGGCACGAGATGCCAAGGATGCATTGGATTATGTTTTGGATTGCACTGTTAAAGATTTATGTGCATCATGTTTTGGGAAATCTATGTTATCTTTTGTAATATTAAACAAAGAACAAGTAAAGCTATAAGCTTTTGTAATATGTCTTTTATTTAAATCCAATGTATCAATCTAAACGACTTTTGTGTCGTTCTTATATATATCTTGTGCTGTTGATCTTGAAGTAACACGCCCCGGATCCTTATTCCGATGCGACCCATTTTGGGGGTGTTACAAGATAACCTTAATGAGATGATGTAGGATGATGACAAATGAATGCTAAACCCTTGTTTAGACTTTAAACCCAAGATTATAACCAAGAAAACCCTTGTTTCCAAATAAAAAGCCTAATCTTGATTTCTTGCTTCAATACTTGTAAATAATTAATCAAAGCTTCAAAATACTTTGAGTTATCTTAGATATGATATGAGAGTGTGTAAATAAGTGATAGAAAAATTTAGTATGGATAGATTAGAGGGGGGGTTGAGCCGTGGGTTTCAAGACAAAAAGAAAGAAATGGTGTGAGTTTTTCTTTAAAGAAATGTAGTGTATGAGAAAACTATCCTTTTTAGTGTTTCACAGATGTGTGACAAAAAAAACAATGTTCTTATTTACTAACACAGGATATTTAGTTCTTCACCTAGACTTAAATAAGCTGATGAAATACAGGGTTTTACTTAAAATCTAAAGAACAATTTGAAAAGTAGTTGATAATGAAGAATATTGTACCTAGAGTGTTTAACTTGTCTTGTTGATTAAAGGTCAACTTGATGAATCAATGCTATGACATAGAGGCTAGGTCATGTAAATTTAAACTATTAATAAACTTTGTAAGGAAAATCTTGCGAGAGGTATACCTTTCAAACTTTTTGAAATGACCAAACTTGTTTTAGCTTGTCTAAAGGTGAAAGCACCACAAAGCCTCTTGTAAGTCCAAGAATCAAAACTCTATTACCAGCCTTTTATTCATGTGCATATGGAACTTGAATGTCTCTAACTTATGTAAGCAGATTTAATGATTAAAAAAAATTATCTAGATGTCACAGATGGAATAAAGCAGATTATACTTAGGTTTTTACTTTTTATCAACAAATGAGAACTAGTGCATTAATTAAGAGCTTTATAACTGAATAGAGAATCTAGTTTATAAGAAAGTAATATACTCATATGTGACCAATGGAACAGAGTTCAAGAATAGAGTTATGAGTGAGTTTTATGAAAAGAAAGGCATTAAGAAGGAATTTAGTATAGGTAGAACTCCTCAGCAAAATGGTATTACTAAAAGGAGAAACAGGACACAAATTGAGGCTGCTAGAACCATGTTAGCTGACCTCCTAAGCTACTTACTACATATTGGGCTGAAGCCTTTAATACTGCTTGCCTTGTGCAATAATATGAAAATTGATCAGAGCTTAATTACACATATTTTATTAGCCTCTAAAAACGAGCTTTAAATGACCAAAAACAGACAAAACTGCCAATATATGTTTGTTTTGCATTTGTATTGTGCAGGAAGTGATAACAACAAAGAACAGAAAATAGTAGCCAAAATGACAAAACTGAGCAGGAATGGAAAAGACTGGCAAATCAAGGCCAAAGTCAAAAATACAATTCAGAAGTCAATACCCATAAGCAGCAACAAACCGAGCCGAACTGAAGAATACAATTGGATGCAATCTAACATCTGACTAGGCCGTTAAAGCCCACATATAATTTAAGAAAGACAGTGAAGACCAAATGGGCCCTCAATCATTACAACATCCCACTTGTGTGCAATTTGACAAAGACTGTAAACTTTGAAGGGCCCAATCCAAGCCATTACAGCAAATCTCACCATTGTACACACTAAACCCACTTCAAAACCTTATTGGGCTTGAAAAAGCCCATAACCAAACCTGTACCTTATTGGCCAAAACCAAACCAGTGGGCCAAAACAAAGCCCAACACCAAACCCAAGTCCCAATAACATTTTTACAAAACCAAAAGGGCTTTGTGTTATTTTCAAAGTATTTTATAAAGAAAAAGAGCTAAAAAGAGTCCAGGGACTGAAACTGCCAATTGGCATTTCTTTTACAATTTTAAAGGCAAGGGCTGGATTTGCAACTTTCCAAAACCTTTCTTTATTCTTTTAGTTATAAACCAGAGGGACCATTTTTGCAATTTACCAAAACCCTTTTTATTCTTTTGTTATAAAACGACAAGGACCATATTTGACACTTTCCAAACTTATTTATAACTGAAAAAGGGGCCAAGAATGGAATGAAAAGAGAACCAAAGAACAAGGGCCACTCTTGCCTCTTCCCCATACTTCTCTTTTAAACCTGCACCCATAACTGTACCGTATACCATTACCCGCCAAAACCCAAACCTCCCTTTCCCACGGTTTCACTCCCAAACCACAATCGCCAAAACCACCCCCCTCACCCTAACCCTATACCCACACACCCCAACCTTATACTCCGTGCCCCTGGCAAAATCCACACACCCGAAGGACCTTCAATGGTGAGATTGAGCCAGAAGTAACACAACTTGCAAGCAAGGGCTAGGATTGCTTTGTACTCTCACAACAAACACAACCCAAGAACAAAGAAAGGCTTTGAGCCTCTATAAAAGAGAAGAGAACAAGCCGACAACACACAACCTGTTTTTTACTTTTATGTAGTTTAAAAATTTAATAATTTACTTAAAAATTGTTGTACTCCAGTTAGTTTTTTTAAGTTTTGTTGTAATACTTTCATTTTAATAAAAGCTTAAAGAGTGTTTGTGAAATTGCAATATGTCAGAAATATAAAATATAATTTAAGTTGTTTAAAATGCTGTTTAAATTGGTTAAATATGTGATTAAAAAGTATTAAAATTCCACTTGTAATCAATATCTCTGCCTTCTTTTACCCAAAAATCAGTTAAAAATCCTTTTTTATATATTAAATGGAGTTTTTTGGTTTAACTTTTTTAAAATGGGTCAAATGTGGTGTAATGGGTTGATAACCATCAGCCAACTTAGCTGAGTGTGTGGGGTTTATTAGACCATTTTATCATAATCTTTAGTTTAAAAATAAGTTTTTTAAGGCTTTTTGCTTCGTCAAGTTTATAAGCCACAAAGTTCTAAACCACTTAAGCTGTGTAGACAGCTTAAAGCACACCTTGTTTGTGCTTATTTGAGTGTTACTAGCTCTTTTCAAAAGCCATTTGTCCTGTCATTGTAATGTACCAAATATAGCCAAGTGTGTATGTATGCATGATTCTTGAAATCCCCCATTTTCAAGCCACAAAATCAGCACTTTTTCTTAACCCTAATGGCTCAAACTTTGAAAATAAGCTCATTTGCCTCCCTTTTTAATCTGTTTATGGTTGGTTTTGGGTAAAAAGCACCAATGTGCTTATTTCAATAAGCTAAAAAAGCCCTTAAGCTCACTGTGCATTTCCCCTGGTGCTGAGCACCATAATTCAGCCCTACTTTTCTAGCTTATTTAATATTAAGCCCTAGGTTCTTAGTGTTTTTACTTATAGCTTGTAGGTAGTTCTAGTAGGTTTAGCAGCTTATTTAATTTAGATTGCTCATTAGATTAACTTAATATAAGCTCAAAAGTAGGCCTTTTTTGTTTTCTTTTTAAAACTGCCAGCATAGCTTATCTCATTTCCAGCTTATTTTAGGGCTTATTCTAGAAACCTTAGCTTATTTAGGACTCCCCTCTCCCTATTAACTGTTTCCCATAAGTTTTAGCTTATTTTGTTAGCTTAAATCCCATAAGAAATAAAATTAAGCTCAAAAGCAAAATAAGCATTTGCAGCCCCCAAAAGCACACTTGTTCTAGCTTATTAATTATCTCAGCATAAGTGCTTTTACAAAAAAGACTCCCCATAAGCCCTTCACGAGTTAGCTTATTTGACTTTTGTCAAATAAAGCACTTATGGACCTTTTGTAATCGGGTCCACTTCAGACTGTTAGTGTAATTTTGTCCCCTTATAGTTAGGCAGAGTTAAATGCCCCCCTGTTGAATGTTGTTTACCTCGTTAGTCTTGCTGTCCTTTCACTGTTAGTCCCTATAGTTAACTTTTGTTAGTTTATTTAATTTAATTAAAATAATTCGGTTATAAGATTTTAGATTATTTAATTACTTTTAATTTAATCTTAAAATTTGGGCATTTTAATATTTTTAGAATTGTTAACTTTTCTTTTATTAATTTTTATTTTATTTTTTCAGAATTTTTATAACTTTTATTTTTTGTCTTTTTCTATTTTCTTAAGTTTAATTAGTTATTAATCTTTAAAAATTCATAAAAAATCCAAAAATTAATAAAAAAATATTTTTCTTTTTTATAAAATTTTCTTTTGTCATTTAGTGTCTAAGAAAAATATAACATTTAGTATAGGTTTAATTTTTCTTAAAATTCAGTCCTAGACCCTTTTACACAAACCCGGTGCGTTTTACCGTTCTTTTCGTTTTAACATTCCAAACGACCGTTTTTAATTTCTAAGTATTCTTATTTTTCAAATTAACTTTTAGAAATTTATTTTGATTTTTAATTAATTTAGCATTTAAATTTCTTAATTTTTTAGTATTAGGTTTCCCGATACCTGAATCTGATCCCCGTTTTTTTAGTATAGAAATAATTTTAGGATTTCCCTATAACAATTTTATCCCGTAAGTTTTTAAAAGTATATCCCCAATTTCTTATATCTGTTTCCCGTAGATTAAATTAGGTTTTATTTAATTAATTTTAGTTATAATTATATCAGTGTTTCCATCATATCTAAATATTCTCCATCATTCAATTTCTCATCAAACCAGGATTACTTTCAATTGCAGCCTCGTTGGGACATACGACCCGGGAATATCTCTTCGGAATCTTTTAATCATTTGATTCTATCTTGTGTACTTATCCTTTTTTGGAATTTGACCTTTTGCCTTGGTCAAGGGCATTCGGTTAGGATCTGTATTAGGGTTGCTATATAAGTGTGTGACTTACTGCGGAAATCAGTAATAGTTGTCAACCTCATATATAAAGACCCCTTATGACAGTTAGAGGTAGAAAACCTCACTAAGGCTCAAGAGACCATTTGGGTGTCATGTTACCATTCTTAATACCTTAGATTATTTAGGCAAGTTTGATGGAAAGTAAGAAGAAGATTCTTTGTGATCCTCATTAAATAGCAAGGATTTAGGGCATACAACTTTAGAAATCCCTGAAAGTAGAAGAAAGTTTGCATATTAAGTTCTTGGAGGATAAACCTATTATTGTAGGTGATGAACCAAAGTGACTGTTTGATATTGATGTTCTAACACAATCAATGAATTATATGCCAGTTGTTGCAGGTACAAACTCTAATAATTTTGTAGGTACAGAAGAAAGTATTGGTGCAGGTCATTCAAGCAGGGAGACGAGATCTAGCCAAGACTACATTTTGATGCCACTGTAGAAAGATGGTTTACTATTTTATTCTTCTTTAAAGAATGCTAGTAATGAAGATCCACAACCTTCTAGTGATGCTGAAAAAAAGGATAAGTATTAGGAAACAACTAAATCTTCCTAACTTTTATAATAATCTTCTGTAATCTTCCATCATTTGAAGAATTCCTCCTTTGTCTTTTAAGTCCTTCATCTTTCATATGTTTTGTCTTATCAACTCAAATATAATTCCTAACAATCTTCCCCTAGTTGATAGTGACAAAACCAAAATAAGCACGAGCTTCGTCTGTAACACCCCTAAATTGGGTCGCAGCAGAATATGGGTTGGGTGGTACTTCATAGATCAATAACATAAGATATATATAAGAACGGCCAAAAAGTCGTTTAAAACTGATATATTGGATTTAGCAAAGTATTTGTTACAAAAGCCCGAAGCTTCACTTGTTCAAAGTCATATTACAAAGATTCTAGTCCATAACAAATGTTTCCTAAAATGTAATGCAACCAAATCTTTAATGCATGACTTCCAAAATAACGACCACCAATGTATCCCTTGTCTTGTACCTTACTGATCTCTTGAGAAAACATTGCTTAAAACGTCAACATATTGTTGAGTGAATTCATAGGTTTATAAAATGTATAATGTAGGACCGCAAGATTTTCCCATGATAATGCAACAGATGCAAAAATCATAAAATGTAATTACGTTTTCCTAAGCTCATGACACTGAAGCTCGACATGTATGAATTGCAATATAAATTGCCAACATTGCCCGTGATGATGTTCTAACCCGCAACATCCTATGTCCGACATGGTATACGTTCGTTGTCCGGCAAACCGACACAGTGAGCATGACTCACCCGAACGAGGATGTCAATCCCAAATAGATCTATTTATAACATTCGCGCTCACAACAGTAATTGACAGTTCATGATAATGGGCTCAGAGGGTTATCGCTACTTAGGCAAACACGTAATCATAATGTGAAATGTCCACTTGCTTCCAATTGTAAAACATGCATATGTTTCTCACCCCAAAACTTGTAAATCATTAAAATGTAAAACCTGGGGCTATGAACTCACCTTGAGTGAATGATAACAAATATATCACAGAAAATACGTCACGACAATGACCGAATGCAACCTAATCCAGTATAGGTCGTATAAGCACTAAGCATTTTGAACAACTACTACCATATACAATTCTATATAGCTCAATCACCATCTAATCGTTTTAGTGAAATCATATTAATAAAGTGAAAACGTTTATAAATATACCTTTAGTAAAAATGACATAACTTTATCGTTTTAGGTCCGTTTCTTACGTTTCTTACGCCCATGCTTTCGTATTAAGATGACGTATCAAATTATGACATTTTTTGTATTTCATGTCCTCTGGTGACCAGTACTTTTTACTGTTCACACCAGTTATAAAGTTATTTTTATAGATTTAGTTATCGTAAAACCCGTAAATGTCGTATATTACTCGTTTTAACTCCGTTTTTAGTGATTCTTTCGAGCACCTCTTTGTTATTAAAAGTTCTATCATATTAATGATGATTTCAAAAAGTATAAATCTGAGATGAACAATAAATTTTATAAAATTGTTTTTATAAAAGTATTTTTATACATTTAAATATATAAACTCGCGAAATTCATAACTCTTTCGTTATTGATTGAAAAATTACGATTCTTATTGTTTTGTAATCCCAAAAAATATGTACAACCTGTTAAAAATAATAAACCTTTTATATCATAAGTATTTGATAGCTTGTTTTTATAAAATTTATTTTTATAAACCCGGTATTAACGTAAAACGTATATTTGCCGTATCTTGTTCGTTATAAGGCGGTTTTTCGAGTTCTTTACATATTTGGAATTGTCATGAGGTGTACTATCATTATAAAACATAATATGGCTGTTACAAAAGACGTACCAAAACAGCTCCTTTGTAATCAATATGTATACTTATTTATATAACTTGTTTTACGTACTTTTCAACTTAGTAAATTACCACAAGTCCTCTATAACCTTATCTCTCATATGTCTTATATATTATAATGTTCATTAGTCCATCATATGTCCAAGAGTCTATGGTAACAAGTCCTTACCAAACTTTTAACTCATAAACTTTATTAAGTAACTTTGACTTACTAGTTTATACATACTCTTTTATACACTTAAACACCACGGTACAACACTTATTTTCCTATTATAACATGATATTTCCAACAACATAACATATGTAAAAGTTCACCAAACCATGATCATCAGTAAAATTCCATTTTACATGTTAAAACATTCCTTAAATGGTGATTTTGCTACATAGAACATATATACACATAAAATCATAAATATGAAATGCTTAGGGTTTTAGATAACCTTATGTGAAATGAGTGATGAATGGAAAACAAATCACACCCTTGTGATTTAAACCCTTGCTTTGAAAATATAGGATGAAAACCCTAATTTTTCCAAGAAAACCCTAGCTTCCTTTACTTTGCTTTAATCCTTGTAAAGGCTTAACCAAGCCTTTAAACTTCTTTGGTATAGCTTAGATATAGTGTAGGAGTGTTTGTAAATGTGTTAATTAAATTTTGTATGGATTTAGTAAGAAAATAGGGGTGAGCCGTGGGCTTATAAGAGAAAGGGAGAGAAAAGATTTGATTTTTGATAAGGAAATGCAATGTGTGTTATTATCTCTTGAAGTGTAAGACTTATATGCAAAGAAGACTAGTCAATAATACTATTAGGGATCACAAACAAGATGAGGGAAATGAGGAAGACTATGTTGGTCAAAAGAAACAAGTGATGGCTAGTTTTAATGAGGCTTGTGTTGTACAAAGACCAAGTTGCAAAAATTGATAACTCCTTGACCCTAAATGTTGTTGTAGCCGTGGGTTAGGGGGGAAGGTTTCTAGATGGTTTTTGGTCCTTAGCAAAATATCTTGTATTATTTCCATGTTACAACTTGTAATTTAATATGTAAAGGTAAAGTATAATTGTAATACTTGAAATGTATAGTTTCTAACTTGTTTGTTTTATATACCATGTGACTAACAATATTAATCATGGGTAAAGTTTAATAAAACTTTGGGTATTATGTATAAACATGGGTATTTGTTGAAGCGTAGATTAATTATAGTGGTTCCGGGTATGCCTAAACTTATTTTTATCGCGAAACATAAACAATTTACGTAACCAATAAAATAAAATGAACAAAGTTAATAATTAACCTCAAAATAATTACTTAACACTTGCTTGATGTAATCATTTAATTGTTTGATGCCCGTTTACATTGAATGATCATTTTTAGCTTACGCGATTTAACTTAACGTTTACGATTTAAAAGCAAACGCGTACAATACTAAAAGAACATAGTGAATTTATTGACGTCGTAAATGACCCTAAAACACGGGGTGTTATAGTAGAAGCCCAACCTAGGAAAGTTAATAAAGAGAATCGTGTTGTTGAACCTATTCATGATATTAATGTTAAGCATTCACTGTTAAATGCAAATTCTGAACCTATTTGTGCTACTTGTAAGAAATATATGTTTGATGGTGTTCATGATATGTGTATTCTTGATTTTGTGGAAAATGTGAATAGCCATGCTAAATCTGCTAAGAAACACAAAAAACAAAATATTTGGAAACTTACGGGTCTTGTATTCATTGAAGTAGGACTTAAGTGGAAACCAATAGGCAGAACTTTTACTATAGTTGGTAATCCGTGCCCTTTAACTAGGATCAGTTCAGCTAACGTAGTGCCTCCTAAGAAAACAACTTCCGACTCAGTTGAAACCCCAAAACCAGAGCTTAAAGTCTACAGCAGGAAACCCAAAAATGTTAAAAATTTAGGTTCGAGTAAAAAAGCTAAGATTTTAGAATCTAAGAATGCTAACCACTCGGAACCTAATCATACTTGGGGATCCAATGCTACAGATATTCCATCTTCTTTTTCTCTTGTCATGACAGGTTGTCCAGATTGTTCTCTGGTATCAGGACTCCGGATGCTCGAAACACATGACAAGGAACCGCTCTCAGCTTATGAACTTTGTTAGTAAATTTTTAGGTACAGTTAGATTCAGGAACAACAATATTGCAAGGATTATGGGGTATGGTGACTATCAGCTTGGAAATGTTACTATTTCAAGGGTATACTACGTCGAGGGGATTGGACATAACTTGTTTTCGGTTGGACAATTTTGTGACGCGGATCTTGCAGTTGCATTTCGGAAAAACACTTGCTTTATTCGTAATTTAGAAGGTGTTGATCTAATTTTCGGGTCCCGGGACACAAATTTGTACACAATTTCTCTTGATGATATGCTTAAAACATCTCCGATCTGTCTTTTATCAAAAGCATCAAAGACTAAGAGCTGGTTATGGCACTGTCGTTTATCTCATCTCAACTTCGGCACTCTTTACAAGCTAGCTAAAGATGGTCTTGCATGAGGCATTCCACGGCTTAAATTTTAGAAAGATCATTTGTGTTTTGCATGTGCGTTAAGAAAAAGCAAGAAAT
>BQNB010167462.1:0-13996 GCA_026074375.1 Tanacetum coccineum
CACAAGCAAACGGCTTAGGGTAAAGACTTCTCAAATCCATTTATGGTTTACAATTTACCAAAAATTGTAGGGTAATCAACACACCTTGCTTATTGGTGAAGAGTTGGCTAGTCCAAGATCAAACAATTCTTGGTAAAGACTAATCAAATCTGTTGATAGCTGATAGTTTGCTAAAAACTATATGGTTTATCAATGCACCATGTTATGGCAATGAAGCATTGGCTAGTCCAAAAGCAAACGGTATTTGGTAAAGACAAATCAATTCCGTTGATGGTTGACAGTTTACCAAAAACTGTATGGTAATTAACTCACCATGTTTTTAAATGAAGAGTTAACTATCCCAGAGCAAACGGCTACTGGTAAAGGAACATCAAATCCGTTAATGGCTGGTAGTTTGCCAAAAACTATAAAGCCAACTTAGTTGGATTGTTGCTGAAAAGATGTTGTTGTGTAGCTGAGAAGACAAAGTTGCTGCTGAAGAAGGATAGAGTTTAAAAGATCAAGAAATGATAAGAGTGTTTGGATACATCCTCTATGCATTAAAGAAGTTGAAGAAACATGAAGTTAAAAGAGTTCAACATTCATGTTTAAGGGAGGATTGTTAGGATTTATGTTTTCCTAACTTAGTACCGACAGTACAAATAGTTAGTACTGATAGTTATAGTTAGTACCGACAGTACAAAGTGTAAGTACTGATCAAATAGTTAGTACTGTTAGTAGAAATTAGTTAGTACCGTTTATGAGATATGCATGAGATATTCTAGGAAAAGATATGTGTTATCTGTTAGCGATTTGTAAGCCTGTTAGGGTTATCCTTAGTTTATAAAAGGATCCCTCTTGGCATAGTTAGAGTTACGACCTCAAGAAATCTCATAGCAATATCATATCTCAAATAGTTAGTAATCTGTAATTGTTCAAAGCAGATTAATAGAAGTTATTATTTAGTTCTACATTGTTTTTCTTAGTACTTGTGTTAAGATTCCGCATTAACACATAGTATTCATAATCAGTGTTTCTACATAGTCAGTTGTATTTATACAGTTTGGCTATCATCCTTTATAGGCTGTAAAGATCTATCTGTTTAGGGACTCACAATAGCCTCGCCTTTCAACTTTTAAACTATATTTATAAACCCCACGAGGGAGATACATGCTTGTTTTATAAACTGAACATAAGAAACTTTATGGTATGCTGAACCCGAATATGAGATTAATTGCATGAGTAGCTATTGCCAAAAGACCCCACATCATGAACTATTAATTGCCTATAATGGGTGAGCGCTAGTACAAGTAAATAGATCTATTGGGTTTGACAGCCCTGTCCGGGGGTATGAATCGAATCCTTTCGAGCACCCAGTCAACGGACAATTTGTATTTAGAAGTTAGGTATAAGGCAATAATACCTAGTTATGGGGCAACATGATTTACATACAAGATATGTGTTAACGTCAAGGCTTCGGTGTCATGAGCTTATTGCAATAGAAACTTGATTAATGGCTTGTCCGTACAACAAGTCACACGATGAACAAAACTTGTGTTCTCTTTTATCTCTTACAAACTCTATGGATTCACTCAACATTATTGTTGACTTTTTAAGCATGTTTTATCTCAGGTAACCAAGGGTGATGGATGCTGTGTACGAGGAGTCTGCGCTAAAGTTTTTAAGAACTTGTATTTTGTTCCATTTTATCAAACTAATCATCCATGATTTGGAAAACTTATGTTATGAATTTTGGTAACGATCCTGTGGGACGTATGTTTAATTACCCTGAAACTTCTTTAAATGGAACAATGTTTTTAAACGCCTCTTTTCGAGTCGTTTTCTATATCCTTGTGCGATTGTACTATGAATTAACACCCAATGTTGTATATTCCGCTGCGTGAAATTTGGGGGTGTTAAAATACGCCATATGGTATAGAGCGGATACGCCGTATTGATATTTGGGAAAAGTATAGTTAGAGTTTTGCAAAGAAATTGGAGTCAAGGCAAAATGATTTAAAGGAATGATTACCATATGCAATGATCCATGTCTTCTATTACTACAACATCTGTCACAACAGAGAAAGTTCCAACAAAGATAAGTGCATTCATAAAGGCTCTAACTATACTTTTCCCTTTAAATTCTAACTTGTCTTTCATTATACAATTATAAAACCTTTTAGACATCATATTAATAGATAAGAAAGGGAAGAAATTAGCATCTACGTGTTCATAACCTATCATGCAAAAGAACCTCAAATTGTAAGCATCATTGACATGAATCTTCCTATCGGGGTCGCTAAAACTAGGATAATTCTCAATTTTGTTGGTGATCTTATCATCATCATGCCTAGTTTTGACTATTTCCTTGATGGGTGTATCAATTACCTCACATTCCTCAATGGTGGGTCCTAAGTCAACTACTTGATCATGCCTAAGTTCTAATGGTTTGTTTAGATTACTTAATTCAATGTAATCCTCAAATTTAGGGTCATGCGATCTATTCTTCCTCAATGCGTCACCCATTAGCCTAGTTTCTAAATCAAGTTCCGTACTCTTAATCAAACTTAATGCATAGACCCTATTAATTATTTTTCTAGTAGGTTTATTACTTTTAAAGAAAATTTTATCATTCCCAACGCTTAAAGTTATCTTTACTTTAAATACATTTATAACAGCATGAGCAGTAGACAAGAAAGGTCTTCCTAGGATCAAGGAGGTCTTGAAATCCTCGAGGATATCTAAAATAATGAAGTCTAATGGGAAAGTAAATTTATCAATACCTACTAGCACATTCTCAGCAATTCCTTTGGGTCGTTTCACTGTCCTGTCAGCCAATTCGACAATTAATTTAGTAGGAATCAAGTCTCCTGATCCTAGAGCAGTATAGGTCGAATAAGGCATAACACTTATGCTTGCTCCTAAATTAGCTAAGGCTTTATAACACATATTTTTAATAAAACAAGGTAAAGTGAAACTCCCTGGGTCATTCTCCTTTCGAGGCAAGGCTTTTCCAAGAGGCTTTGCATTAGTGTAATGAGCTTCCAGATCTTTTTCTCCATCAGTTTCCTTCAATTCGTCCCAGTAATCATCATTCAAGTGATTCAGAGAAGGTAAAGTCATTTTCTTTGACTCGTAAAATAAGTTTCAGTTTTGTAGGTTTGATACGGCGTATTGGCTAGCATTAATACGGTGTATTGAAGTCTTGTCAGCTTTAACAGAAGTAGAAATCGTCTCATCATTAACTCTCGGCTTAACTTTAATCGAGATTTGTAAATTCCCAGATAATTTTTCATGCAAAACAATGCTTACTTCCTGACTTGAATTTCCAAAGCTTTGATCAAGGCGTTTTGATTCCTTAATGCAAATTCCGTGAAGGCTCGTATTTTCTTGATCAAGTTAGTGTTTTCATCAATCCTTTTTGCAATCTCGGCCATGAACATGCTTAAAGACTCTTCCAAAGTAAGCTCCGTCATTGTTTCTCGTAATCTCTTCTTCCAAACTGATTCTCAGGATCAGTAATGAGGTCGAGCCCCTAGAAAACTCGAACAATCAAGACCAGTTGTCTTGAGAAGCTTCCTATCCAATTGTGATACTCGTTCCGAGTCTTTAAAAGGTTAAATGAGTTCTAAACTCCTTGTAACATACTACCTGCAACAGAGGACAAACAATCAATAATATATGCTTCGTAAGAAGGTATATGATAAAGCACAGAAACGTAATACGAAAATTAAGAGTCTGTTAATGTATCAAATAGTCTATACGCCGTATTCAATTGTCATGAATACACCGTATGGACTTTATGAACAGAATACGCTATATTGGTTACGAAAATTTATACGCTGTATCTAAAGGGATGGATACGCCGTATTGGTTTGAATTTTTTTTACAAAGGACTTTGAATAATGCAGAAAAACACACAAACACACAATATGCAAAAATATACAATGCAGAAAATTAAACACAGAACAAACATGCAAATATGCAAATTAATCTAAACTAAACTAAACTAAAACACTAATAAATAAGAATTAAACAACTTCACTCCCCGGCAGCGACGCCAAAAACTTGATGTGTCGTTGTGAGTAGGTATTTTATGTATCAAGTTTCACTATTTATTTTATGCCGACTATACCTAAAAACAACACGTTAACGGGTAGCGTACCCGGTCAAGATGTAGCTTTGTTGGTAAGTAGGGTGTCGATCACTAAGAGCGAGAGCGTTAATATCTAATCTATCAGTATTTTAGTTATCTAAGTTAAACCTAAAACTAATGCAAAAGGGGGGTTTCAGCCTGAGAGACTGGCACGAGGTTTAGTTATCTAACCTAAGGTTTTGATGACAAGTAAAGCAATAAACACACACAAGAAGACAAACAAACGATAGAGAAGCGGTCGAGAACTAATGTAAGGAAAACGTATCAACCATGAATAATCCGATAAAACACAGGTTTGTTTATTTAGTGCAATGATTGTCTTATCTCGAAGGGGCATATCATTCCTAGTACTATCTTCCAAAAACATTACCGCTAGTTTCTGTCACAATTAGACGCATCCGCATAAAGCATCCTTTTTATTGATTTTAATTCATCTTAGAAGGAAATAATGAGATCCATATTGTATTTTAGCTATTTGAATCTTTACTAACTTACTGCTTACGGTAATTTATACAAGTGGTAGTTTACTGTCCAAACTAAGCCAAGAGAATCAGAATGTCATTTGTTAGAATCTCTCTAGGTCACCTGCTAGTCTAACTTGTTTACAAAACCAAAGGCACTATCCGATATTTAGTTAAGCTATAGGCGATATCCTTAGACACGAATTTAGCAGAACTTTATTTGTGATCTTATTAATTCCACCTATATAAATTACTATATGAGAACTATCTGATATCTAGTTAAGCTATAGACGATATCCTTAGATATGGATTGAACACATATTAAAGCACATAAACGAGTATCATGTGATAAACATAATCAATAACCAATGATAAATTAAGCAATCGAGATAAACAAACCAAACATTGAAATCTTCAAAAATATGGCTAATACCTTGTGATGAATACAAACATAATAATCGAATCAATCAAGGTAAACTAACCGAGTTAAACGAATGATACCAAAGATCGAATGATTATCAAGAGTATATGAATTACCAGGGTTTCCCTATGGATTGAAGCACGTTGCTGCACCTTTTTGGCTTCTCTTATCTTTTGAAAATCGACCTTGGTGGTTAAAATCACCCTTGCATACCTAAAACTAAGTTTAGGGTCTTCTATTTATAGAGTCTGGAAATAGGTCGATACGCTTTATCGAGCGACGTGGGATACAGCGTATGGGGGATTTCTTGGAGTAAGGACCACGTTTGATATCTTCCAGAATCTTCACATTCTATAACTTGAATACGGCGTATAGGATTATTTAGATACGGCGTATTGATCTTGTTTCCTTTGTGGTCTTTAATGAAGTGCAGGCACAAATACGTCGTATCTTCCTTGATGGATACGGCGTATTGGATGTCAGAATCAGTTTTCTTCATATTTCTTCGTTTAAGCTCCAGAATGCGTGTCTTTTTGCTAATCTTCACTAAGTACTCTATAATTATTGAAATTCTCAAATACAAACGATTAAGTAATAATTCTTTAGAATAATTATATAAACTGGGTTATTTTCATGGGATAAATGATGCTATAAAAGTGACGTTATTTGATGTTATCACCAGAAATACCCCATTGGAAATGGGATGATATAGCCATGGATTTTTTTCACAAGGCTACCAAAGACAACAAGCAGTTACGACACGACTTAGGTAATCGTGATCATCAAAAGGATTACTCTAACGTGAGATACAAACCCTTAAAATTTCAAGTTAGAGATAAGGTCATGTTGAAGGTATCGCCTTAGAATGGAGTGATGCATTTAGGCAAACGGGGAAAGCGAAACGCTAGGTGTATTGAACCTTTTAAGATTCTAGCAAAGGTAGGAACCGTTGCTTATCGACTTGAACTTCTAGAATAACTCAGCCAATTTCATAGTACCTTTCGTGTGTCAAACTTGAAGAAGTGTTTGTCCGATGAAACTTAAGTAATTCTATTGGATGAGATCCAAATCGACGACATGTTTTACTTCATCGAAGAACCTGTCGAAATCATGGACCGTGAGGTCAAACGTCTAAAGCAAAGTCGTATCCCTATTGTTAAGGTCCGTTGGAACTCGCGGAGAGGTCCTGAATTTACATGGGAATGCGAGGACCAGTTCCAAAAGAAATACCTACATTTATTTGCAAAACTCGTATCTGCACCGAACGTCACGTCTTAAGCTTTGAGGACAAAGCTTTTCTAACGGGGAAATGATGTCACATCCCGTAAAAATTTCTAAATGTCATCGTTGACTTTTCGTGCTTTAGTTTGACTTTTATGATTACGTGAAATTTTACGTTGAAATCGGGGAGTTCACCCGTATATATATCTGAGAATCATTACCGGAAGTTTCCTGGGTTGCCACTTAATGTGGTCTTTCGACAGTTGTCGCGTTTTTACGTTTCGGTTGAATATTTAACTTTTCAGAATTTTCTCTAAGGTATTTTACATTTTTCAGTTTCACGTAAACCAAAATCGTTAAATTAAAAGTATCTAAGCTTAATAAAATATCTAGCCTAGGATCCTTCATTTAAATTTAAACAAGATCAAATTAGTCCCTAATTCCCCCTTCCATTGCTCTTTCGCCACCCTAAGGACACACACACCCCCACTTTTCTAGCTAAAATGTTCCTAGATATTTTGTGTGCATAGGATTCTTGTTTTAGAGAGAATTGCAAAAATGGTCCTTGTGGTTTGGTCAAATTGCGCGTTTGGTCCGTCAAGTTTCAAAATTGCAAAAATTGTCCATCTTTTAAAAGTTTGGTTTCACTTTTGGTCCTTGTTCGAACTGAAATAACTAATATATCCTCATCCTCTTCTTATTTTACTTTTTCTTTACTTTATATATTAAAAAAAATAATAATAACAAATAATTTCTTCTTTTATTTCTTTTTCTTCCTCATTTCCATTTCTCTCACACCCAAAACACATGACTAAAATCCTAATTTTTTTTCAGAAACCCAGATCCACATCTAAGAAAAAGAAAAAAACAACTCATCACTTATACATATCGAGACAATCAATAACAGATCCAAATCAAATGAAGTTGCAAAGATATCTTGTCAGTGGTGATATTAAAACACGTGAGAACAACAAAAACAAGAAAAAAACAAATCCTCAATAATAAAATAAACATTGATTTTATATAAAAAATGTGAGATGGAGTTTAGTAGATAAACAGATAACAAAAATGTAAGATGCAGCTCGTATATACCATGTATTTCATAGATTTGGCTTCAAGATTTGTGTAATCACAAAAGTTTCGGGTAGGTGTGACCTCTTTTTTTGTTTTTGTTTTGTTTCTTTTTAAGATCTTTCACGATGGGTTTTGTTTCTTTTTAGATTTGACCACAAGCAAAACGAAACCCAGATGCGACCAAATACACAATGGTGGCTGTAAAATAATGAATTTGTGGATTTTATTAGGATTAAGTAGGAGAAAGAGTGGATTTGGGTTATTTATGGATCCAGAAATTTGAGGCTTTTGTTGGTTCAATTTAGTTTTGATATAAATGAGTTTTGTTCAAATGAAAGTTGTAAGATTTTAACATTTGTTATGTGATGGATTTGAAGGTGGGTTAAAAGAGGTTGAAGATGATTAAAGTTTGTGTGTATGTTTGTTTCTTTTGTAAATTTGATATTGAGGATTAATAAGATGAAAAGGGGTTGAAGATGATTAGACTTCTGATTTTCTTTATCAGATCTGTTACAAGTTTTTAAGTGTTGTTTTATTTTATTTTAAAAATAATAAAAATTCAAAGAAAAAAAGAGAGGAAGAAGACTAGGGCATAATAGTCATTTTAGTTCGATCAAGGACCAAAAGTGAAACCAAACCTTCGCCACAGGGACGTTTTTTGCAATTTTGAAACTCGACGGACCAAACGTGCAATTTGGCCAAACCACAAGGACCATTTTTGCAATTCTCTCTTGTTTTTATTCATAAAGGTCTAGATGCATTCTTATTTCTCACACATATTCAAGAAAACTCACACACACTCTCCCTCTCTTCTCTTTTGTTCGTCCGACGCCACCACCACACAAACATTACCACTTTTCAATTTTGATCAAGATTTTGAAGTTTAAAGTTTATTCGGGGTTGATTTATATAGTTATTTGGGTTTTTAGAACACTCAGGGTGTTCTTTAGTCTTTGAATGCCTTCTAATCCTTCGTTCTTGTTTGTTCATCTTTTCAAACTTTTCTAGTACTTCCTTGATCCTTGTCACTCAAATAAGCTAGTTGTACAAACCGTTTCATAAAAATCAAAGCTTTAAAATTTACATAAACCTTAAAAAGGTTTATGTCTAGTTTGAAATTAATAAATTATATATAAGGAAAGATCAGTTTTGTTGTCGTGGTGGTACTTTTATAAAGAAATAATTTCTAAATGCTTATTTGCTTATTTAAGCTTATTAATAAGCTCGTAAGAGTTTATTTGATCTTATGTGCTCGTCGAAATTCATAAAGAATCATAAAGGTTCGAACATTATGCTTATTCGAGTATTGTCTTATCATTTCACCTTATTTTCGGAGCTTATTTGACTTCTAAATAAAGGATTTAGCTTATTGGACTTAATAAATAAGCCCATATGAGCATATTTCCCTTTCGTGGGCCTCAACCCAACAACCAAGCCCAAACCGTGGGCTATAAGCCTTGGCTCGGCTTATTGGTTGGCTTATTTTGGCTTATTATTTACTTATTTGCTTATTGGTTTACTTTTCGGACTAGTCTGAGTTTTATTATATTTCAAATCATTCGTTTACGCTTATCGGGCTTAAAAGCCCAATAAGGGTCCGTTGGATTTCAGCTTATTTTCATTAATGGTTTAGTGCTTATTTTTAAGCTTATAAGCTAACTTATTAATACTACTAAATATTTACTTATATAACTTATCTATATTTAAGCGTTTTGAATATATATACTTAAAGTGGAAAATAAATTGTTTGATTAGCGTTTGGATAAAAAGTAGAGATTTGGCGTTAGTCGAGAAGTATGGAATATTGTTGAAAGTGGTTTTTGGAAAACGAATATATACGAACGGCTCATGCCGAAATTTTATAAAATCTTTATACTTAGAAATAATTTTGAGAAAACTTATTTTTATAAATCTCGACAAAAAGACGAAAACATATTATTTATAAATAATAAATAATATATATACTTAGATTTGGTAAATAAACTAAAGTATATTTAAATATACGTAAATCTAAGTATTTTCTTTAATATCAACAAAAAGACAAAATAATAAATATTATTATTTTAATACTCGACTAAAAGACGAAAAATATAAATTTTATTAATATAAAATTTCTATTACTTACTATGTAAATTAAAAACATGAAAACACTTATATCAAAGACATCATAGTTATTATTTTGGGTTACCGGGTAAAATGCCGAAACTTATTTACTTTCGTTATTTTTCCTACTATGTTATATATTTAGCATTGATTATCGTAATACGTGTTATCGAGTCAAAACCACTACGACCACCATACAACTAACGTATCAAAACTCCTTTCGTAAATAAAGTACAACTACTTTCGAGGACCTTACACATCTACATAATTCCGCATTATACCAATTCTGAACCAAACCGTTTATTATTAGGTCAAGACCTAGCACAGTTATGCATCCCCGCATTATCATTCGTTTCAGCTGCTTTACTTCATCGTTTACTGTGAGTTCATAGCCCCACTTTTTCTACTGTTTTACATACGTTTTATGACTTTGGGGGTAAGAACATTGTTTTCTTTTCAAAACTGAACACAAGTACCTTACGTGAGATTTTCCCTGTTTACGTGTTGCCTAAGTTTTGCGTTTAGACCACTACTACTGCCTATTTTATCATGAACCGTTAATTTTCTTGACCGACCGTACTGGTTAAGTGAGCGCGAGTGTTATAAATAGATCTATTAGAACTAATTATCCCTATCCGGGTAAGTAGCGCTTACTACTTTCGGAGGTGCCGAACTAACGGATTATAACATGTCGAATTTTCGTTTAGGTTATCTTTGGTTGGATACCTGTTTGAGCAAGATTTACATTACTTGGCATGATTATATATGCTGCTTTCGTTATTAGCTTCGGTTTCATGAGCTTAGTGCAACGTAAATGCTTTTCATGTGAAACTGTATTCGTTATAATTGTCACATCCGTTTCAAATCTTGTGATCTACCTTATTACATTAAAACTAAACCTATGAATTCACCAACTTTATGTTGACCGTTTTAAGCAATGTTTTCAGGTGCTTAGCTTTGGATATCAGTTCAAGGTGCTATTTGAAGTATTCCCTTTATGTGACAGCCATTTTCAAGACTTCTGATTTATCATGCTTGTTAAACTTTTATCAAACTTTTATTTACGCTTCCACATCTTTTGAAACTTATTTTGGGAGAAATGTAAGACCATTTACTCTATTTAATGTAACAAGTATGAATTTCTAAAACATACCCTTTAGAGGTCGTTCTTTGTACCTTGTGATGTTGATATCCATGACACGTCACGCCCTAGTTGACTATTCTGATGGGACCCTATTTTGGGGTGTGACAAAGGATTTCAAGTAGAAAAGTTATTTACTTGGATTAAGAAATCATCAAATCAAAACTTGCACCAAAAACCTTTAATAATGATTTCTTGTACTTTTGTTTTACATAATTTTTAAGGAACTTATTGTATGAATAAACCACTGATATTATTAGGGGTGAGCATACCGGACCATCGACCGGAATACCGGACCGAACTGGTCCGACCGGACTGGACCGAAGGTATTTCGGTCTGGTCCGCGGTCTGGTATTTTGGACCAATTCGGTCCTCGGTCCGGTCCGACCAAAAACCCGATGATAATGCCGTGTAGGACCGGACCGGACCGAAGACTGACCCGGACCGGACCGATCCGGAATGGACAGTACCATTTCGGTCCGGTCTGCGGTCCAACAATATGGACCATTTCGGTCTTCGGTCCGGTCCAGTCCGGTCTTGGACATATGCTTACCCCTAGATATTATGCCTTAGAAATGATGTTAAAACATGGTTAAAATGATTTGTGGGTTTGTTTTGGTCGTTTATGGGTGTTAGTATAAAGAAAAGGCATGAAAAACAAGCTAGTAAAACCAAATAGCTTGCTGTTTGATTCTTAAGGTTAACTTCTAGAGGGCCTAACTCCTTTAAAAATTATCATATTGACATGTTTCTTGGCTCTAAATTTAAGTTCTTTGAGTTAGCTATCTAACCATGGTGGTTTTGTGAAAAGATTTTAAGATTTGGTCATTCAAGGGTGAAATAAACTGAGTTGTCAAAACTGCTCGATTTCCAGTTTTGGTTAAGTGACTTACTTGGTCTATATCTCACTCTATACTTCATGTGAGGCTTTGAAATTCTGTTTGGGAATAGTTTAGGATGTTAAGTTAAGTACTCTAGAAGCCGAGGACCCAACTCAATGGTCTTGACCCTCTAGTCATTGACAGACATAGGCTGGTCCGTCGATTTACAAAGCTGATGAGACTTCTTGTTTAAGCCTATTTGTTTGAATTAAAACACTTCACAAAGATTGTCAAAAATTCATGAACGTACCTAAGACATAGTATATTAAGGTGTGTGAAGAATTGGGTCAGAAACATTCTTGTTCTTGGTGAAATTGTCACCCGATGTAAACCTAAAATCAAGATAGTTTGGTACTTTTTAACTATACGATTTCATGTGGTTTTGGAGAGTATTTGTTATATACGTGACTTGAACGCCCTGGACGAGCCATTGTGCTACTCAAATGAAGGATTATTATCTAAGTCCTTGTGATCTTGAGGTTGTCAGTAGACATGTAGGGTGTGCAAGCGTTTTGGTTCATTACTATATTTTTGGTATAAGTAACGTATTTGGACGAGTCTAAAATAAGTAACTTAACTAGTTGTCGTGCTTTGTCCGAACATATCATTTAGATTTTAATAAGTATTTTTACTTGTTTTAGATCAACTCTAGTGAGGTCTACGTATGAGGTTTGCCTTAGTGATTGTTGTTGTACACTTCTTGTGCCCGCTTCTTGTACTCACACCTTACTTGTTAAGGTGAGTTTTCACAGCCCCCGTTTTTCTATTTTACTCGTTTTGGGGTAGAAAGCATGATACATTTACTTAAACTAAATTGGTTGTACTTTTACGAATCTACTGAACTGAATGAATTTTTATTTCACAACTATGCAAATTGGTATATATGCTTATGTTGATGCTTGAGTACTATTATCGCATAGGTCCCCTAGAACTACACTACTTATTAACTTATTATGAGCCGTTGATATTTATAGATAACACTAGTTAGGGGTAGAGCCATCCCCTCACTTTAACTAACGCGAGTGGATAGTATCACCATTCATGCTTACGTTAGAGCATGTGACGCATAGGGGCAAAATGTTTAGCTGTAAGCGGCTTAAGTACTGGCATTATTGCATAATCACGCATGTATACATGATGACATCAAATAACGTTTATTTTATAGCATCATTTATCCTAGCTATATTGCTCATTTTACATTATTTATGCATGAATTGGTACTTAATCACTTATATTTATGATTTGTAGTAATTATCAAGCAAATAGTGAAAGTTAATCAAAAGTGATGTGGTGTCATTTTATATACTTTTTTGGGGCATTTAACCCCCTAAATCATGAAAATATGCCCAAATTATGTGCTTAATCGTTTGTTTTCATGTTTTTAGCACTTGGGTGGCTTTTGGAAGAAATACACGTGACTTGGGCTCATTTGGAGAAGAAACGGACAAGACTACGACTCTACACCAAATCCTTTGAAGAAATCATGCATACAAAGCGTGGAGACGGCGTCGCGAATCCTAAGCGACGGCGTCAGGACTTTAAAGATAACGGCGTCAGAGATTTAGGGACGGCGTCAGAACCTATCCGACTTAAAAAGGCTCTAGAAGAATCGATATGGTGACGGCGTCACGACTATAACCCGATGTCATCGCACCGCTTTTCCTATATATACAAAACCGATTTTAGGGTTTTTAGTGTGTAACTTTTGGGAGACGAACCCTAACTTTTATATTCGAGTTTGGCAGCTTTTTAGGCCGTCTTTAGGGCCTCAAAACCCTATTGTAACAGTCCTTAATCCATGTTTTAATCAAGTAAATTTCATCTATCCTTTTTATCTTTCAATATGATTATGTATTTTTTGATTGAATGTTGTTCTTTATCTTCTTATAACATGCTAGACTAGATCTATTAGTATTTACTTATGATTGCATGAAACTTAGATTGTAGATCCTTTTAATGTTGCTTCTTGTGATGGATGTGCGCGTTAGGCTTTAGAAAACTAGCCATAAGATATTAAATTGGCATAGACGTCTAGGGAAACGTAAGTGGGTAGAAAGGATACCATCGGTAACAATCTTAATACTACCTTACCCTTAATATGGTTGATCCCTCTTAATATATTTCAATTCTATGTAATATACTCTTAGGGGCCTTGTAATAGTCTTCATACTACCTTACTTGTGCGTTGCCTTAACAGAATATTACGTAGACGGAGGATTCTTATAATTCGTTCATGACTTAGGAAATACTTACACAGATCATCACAAGTGTGACAAAGCAACAGGATTAGGAGAAGCAATCTAAGGAGTAGTGCATGATTAAGTAAATACGTTCGTTTATCATATAAGTTATCACCAAAGTAGTTTAGATTATAATTTAGTTTACTTAGATAAAACAAACCAAACCTCTCAGACTATGATTTTACTTGCTTTCTATAAAATAGAAATACAAAAAGAATCTTCGCTCGACCCCATAGATCTTTGTTAGATCTTGATCGAACCTTCCCAACCTATTCCCCTAAAGAACGATAACAACCCCCGTGTCTTGCCTTATGATGTG
>BQNB010167463.1:0-12765 GCA_026074375.1 Tanacetum coccineum
AAAAACTCCTAATAGAAAATGTTGATATCTTCGCATGGACTTATGCCAACATGACAGGAATCCCAAGAACCATTATGGTAGGAGGAAAATCCTTTAATATGGAGCATAAGTTAAATGAGTACAAACACGTCAAACCCATCAAGCAAAAGAGATGTGGGTTGGGCTCCGACCGCAACGAAGCATCATGCATAGAGGTAGAAGAACTTACAAAGGCAGGAATCTTACAAAAGGTGAAAACCCAAACGTGGGTAGCCAACCAAGTCATGGTGAAGAAAAGCGACAAAAAATGGAGAATGTGTGTGGACTTCACAGGCATAAATAAAGCCTGTCCTAAGGACGGTTACCCCTTACCGGAGATTGAGTGGAATGTGGAATCCCTCTCAGGGTTTCGATTAAAGTGTTTTCTAGACGCTTACAAAAGCTACCACCAAATACAAATGGCTAAGGAAGACGAAGATAAAACCACATTCTTTGCAGGAAAGGAAGAATTTTGCTACCGGAAAATGCCTTTCAGGTTAAATAATGCAGGGGCCACCTATCAAAGGTTGGTGGATAAGGTCTTTGGTGATCAGATCAGAAGAAACCTTGAAGCTTACGTCAATGACATGGTGATAAAGAGCACGTCCGAGGAGGACATATTACATGATATCCAAGAAACCTTCGACAGGTTTAGGTCAGTCAACATGAAGCTTAATCCTAAAAAAATGCTCTTTTGATGTCGAAGAAGGCCTGTTTTTAGGACATCTCATTACAAAGCAAGGAATAAGGGCCAAGCCGTCGAAGGTCAAGGAAGTAACCGATTTAGAGCCGCCAAGAATGCTCAAAGAGATACAGAGCCTCAATGGGAAGCTAGCAGCACTTACCCGCTTCCTATCAAAGGGTGCTAAAAAGTCACTCCCTTTCTTCAAAGCGCTTAAGAGTTGTACGGATAAGAAGACCATACAATGGACAACAGATGCCGAAGAAGCTTTTCGAAGGTTGAAAGAACTTGTGGAAATATTACCAACACTTACTGCCCCAATCAAAGGCGAAGTGTTAGTAATGTACCTCGCAGCCTCAGTAGAAATCATAAGCGTCGTGCTACTTGTAGAAAGGGAGGAAAGACAAGTCCCTATTTACTTCGTAAGAAGGGTACTGCAAGGTGCATAGCTTAATTATCCTGTAATAGAGAAGCTCATTATGTCACTTGTACACGCCGCGAGAAGACTTCATACATATTTTCAAGGACACCAAATAAGAGTATTGACCGAAGCGTCCATCAAACAAACGCTCACAAGTCTCGAGAAGTCAGGATGTATAGCCAAATGGGCCATAGAATTAGGTGAACATGGCATCGAGTTCGGGGAGCGTGGCTCTAAAAAATACAGATACCAAAGGATTTCTTCATCAAAATGCCTCCCCAAGAAGGTGAGAAAGTAGTAACAAGAAAGGTGGATACTGGAAAAGAAGGTCCGAAATTAGAAAACATATGGAAACTCTATACTGATGGAGCGTCAAGCTCTGATGGCTCAGGAGCAGGACTAATTCTAATCAGCCATGAAGGAAAAGAATACACATATGCACTACGCTTCAAATTTAAAACAACAAACAATGAAGCAGAATACGAAGCATTGCTAGCAGGGTTACGGATATCACGAGAAATGGAAATCAAAAGTTTGGCCATTTTTACAGACTCCTAGCTAATGGCCAATCAAATAAAAGGAATCTTTGAAGCAAGGCAGCCTACGATTAAGCACTACTTGGAAAAGGTGAAGGAAGTCCTAAAAGGTTTCGACACCTTTACGATTGAGCATGTTAGGAGGAACCAAAACAAAAAAGCTGATGCACTAAGCAAGTTAGCTTCGATGACTTTCGAACACCTCACCAAAGAAGTATTGGTGGAAGTCCTAGCAAAAAGATCAATAAACGAAAAAGAAGTTTCTAAGGTTGAAGCTGAGAGGGGAGAAAACTAGATGATCCCAATCTACGAATACCTATTAAGTGGCTTGCTACCGGAAGACCTAAAAGAGGCTAGGAAGATTAGAATCAAGGCCCTGCATACAAGTTGATCAAAGGAGGCCTATATAAAAGGTCGTATCTCACACCGTGGCTTTGATGTGTAGGCCCTTTACAGTCTGACAACATCATCAAAGAAGTACACAAGGGGTCTTGCGGATTTAACATGGAGTCTCGCTCCTTGGTGGTCAGAATTATGAAGCAAGGTTACTATTGGTCATCGATGCATAGGGATGTGATTGAAATTCTAAACTATATATATAATATATATAATAAAATATATATAATAAGTATAATAAAAAAAACAATCAATGAAACCGGGAAGTAGTATAGAATATCTAGTCATTGGGAAATTAACATCCTGGGCCCCCTATCAATAGCCCCAAGAAATCTAAAATTCCTAGCAATAGTGGTCGAACACTCAACAAAGTAGGTAGAAGCCAAGCCTGTAACGACAGCAAACAGAAAGCAAGCAGAAAAGTTCGTATGGGAACACGTTATATGCAAATTTGGAGTCCTAAAAGTAATCACATCAAAAGACGACAACCAGTTCAGAGAAGGTATATTCGTATATCTTTGCAGCGAATTAAATGTCACACAGTCCTTCTCTCCCACAACAGAGCAAGTGGAGATAATGAACCACATCAAGAAGCAGCTAGTCTGATCTCAACAATGATGGGCAGATGACCTAGCCCTGGTACTTTGGGTACATAGGACCTACCAGAAATTGCCAAGGTGAATCACATTTACTTTGAACTACGTTCAGAGGCTATAGTTTCCCATTCAGCTTATAGCCTTTTTCCCTAGTAAGCAAAGGGCCGCTCAAAAGATAAAAGGAAGGAAGTCAAAGGTAGAGAAGTAGCCTCCATTGAAGAGGCTTACTATCAGAACAAACTCCAAAGATACTACGACGCAAGAAGTAGTCGTTCCAAGTTTAAACTTGGGGACTTTGTCATACTCTTCTAGTACAACAAAGAACGTCACAATGTGTGGAAAGGACCTCACATCATAAGTGGAGTATACGAAGGAGAACTCTACAAGATCATAGATGCATCCGACTACTCATTGGTGCAATCAACATAAGGAACAAGCCTACGTAAGTTTTACATATGAAACTTACAACTTATTTTTCTTTCAAGTCATTGTTTAGACTATTTTTTCTTTTTTTTTTTTTTTTTTTTTTTTCTTTTTTCTTGACAGAGGGGATATTTACTAAGTTGTAGCAAATAAGGGTTCGTTACAAATGATGTAAATTTTTTACACTATTAATGGAAGTAAGTATTTCCCTCCAAAGACTTTTGTATTCTACTTGTGTCACCAAGTATCTTTAAGGTTCACATTAAAAGGTGTTTTTGAGGCCCACATGAGCCTTTACACTGATTAGCATCCATAAAATTCATGTTTACTTCCCCAAGGTCTTCATTCGAAACCCTGCAGGAAAAACAGGGCGGGTCACGCCTCCCCCCCCCCTTGTTCAAGCGAAGGACTGCTGCAAACCTTGGTGAACACTATATAGGCCACATATGAGCCTTAGCTTAATAAAGCTTGATAATATCATTCAAAAATGATATGTAAGGGGTCAGACTAAGGTCCCCCAACATTTTTTACCTACGGAAAACAAAAACAAAGGTGCGAAACAGTAGCAAAATTTAGTAAATTGTTTAAAGGCTATGTAAACATATGATGGCCTATGTAAACCATCAGAAACAAAAGATAGTAAATTGTTTAAAGGCTAAAGCCTAAGGAACATAAAGACATATTGTTTGAAGGGTGCATGCTACCCTTGGAGCCAAATTACCACCAACATGGTGGCCTTCACTAAGCTATAGGAGGAGATTGTGTCTTGGATACTGAAGTAGCAGCAAGAGTGATCTGTGACGGAAGAGACATCAGAGCAGGTGAGGGAGTAGCCTTTTAAGATAGAGCGGAAGAAGCAGGCACATGAGTCCTTATTGAGTGTGACGTTGAACTGAAACATGATGCTTTCTTGGAAAGTGGGCATAAAACGGAGCATGGGGGGTCAGCGACAAGTTCTGCAAGAAAAGGAAATATGGCAATCGCTAACTCATTCATAGCCCTCATATGCTCTTGCTTATAAGAAGATCTATAACCTTTCACTTTCGTTATGTCAAATAGCTCTTTCATCTTAGCA
Source organism: Tanacetum coccineum (assembly GCA_026074375.1). NCBI lineage: Eukaryota > Viridiplantae > Streptophyta > Magnoliopsida > Asterales > Asteraceae > Tanacetum > Tanacetum coccineum. Next base: position 4,148 of record BQNB010167463.1, read on the forward strand.
ACTTCCTCAAATGCCTAGCACCGTCCATAAAGAATGGAAGCAGAAACAAGTTTGGCAACAAGTTTGCCCCTCTGTCATCACTATTCACAAGCTTCATACCCACATAAGGCACAAGTTTGGAAACAACCTCCACCCTATCTTACTTAGCATTATGTAGATCTTGATAGAGCAAGGCTTCGACGGACCTTGCTTAACCTTTTCAGCCTCCAGTAAAGCTACCTTCGATTCTAACGTCAAAAGGCTCACCTGATAGCCAGCCCATTTCTGACTCTCCAGTGACATTCTATCAAGATTGGCTCTATGCTCTTTAACTTCCCCAGATAAGGAAGCGATCTTATCACGGAGGACACTGACAATAGGATTCTTGTCAAAATTTGCCATGGCCGCTTCACACTTAGCCTTCAACTCCTCGCACTCTTGATCCCTTTCCTTTTCCTTATCCTTCAACACATCACATTCTGCCATAACATCGGTCATGTAGATCATGCAACTCTACATCCAACTAGTTATCTAAGTGATTCTTCTAGGATGAAGGGGTAATAGCAGAAATCTTCAAGTGACAGGCATTAGCATTTTGTAGCTCAAGGACATCAGGCAGACTTTCAAAGAAACAAGGAATGTTACGACCAAATAGTAAAATAAGAAACTATATATGGCACATTAAGGGAAAGTTTACCTTCATCATCATCTGAAATAGTAAGGAACAGAGAGTCATCTCTCGAAGCGGCAGCCTTAGCACGGGTAGATCTTGAAGAGGAAGCCCCTTGAACCAACTTACGCTTGACAGGAGGCTTCGAAGACCCCCCTCTTGTTCTACACTTTCTTTCCCTTATCCTTGCGGCCACACTACCAGGATGAATCACAAGTTGCTCTAAATGAGGAGAGTCCCTTGAGTCAGCTGTGTTCTTCACTAACTGACCGGTAGGCACTGCTTTAGCAATAGGAGGTTCCATGTTGATCGAAACAGAGGGAGACCCAGTCCCAAACTCCAACGAAGGCTCCTTAGGAAGGAAAGTGAGATCATCATCAGTCTCAGCATACATGAAGTTCCTAAATGCCATTTTTGCAAAAAGAAAGAGTAAATTCTTGATCAGTGGAAAAATAAGAGATAATATATAGAAAATTAGGAGTTCTATATTACCTTTTCATATTCGATAATGGTGGGACGCTGCTTGGCCGTGATCCCCATGAAGTGATTTCAGACCAGCATGAAGGAATGGGATCAGGGTAAAACACGGACGCTGGAATGATATCTTCTATGACGTTGGAAAGAAGGATTTTTCATGAATTTTATCAGTGAAGCGTGTCTCCAAAATATCTTTGTATCATCTATTATCCTTAGAGAGTAGTACATGACAATCTCAGCAAACAATGAGTCTTAAACAAAAAAGAAGTGTCCTTTCCAACCCTCGATAGTGAGTCATAATAACTTTGGAAAAGAAGTTTGGATTGTGTTATTCTCACTGTCTCTGGGCAAACGTCATAATACTTACACAGGAATTGAATTAAAGAAACCCTTAAATAGATCACACAGGATGGTACACCCATACAGCTTTACAAATGATGATAAACATGTTAGTTGGCATAACCAAAAGGCTTAACCTAGAGTTAATTTTTTTTGGGATTTTAAAATTATTGAAGCACATCACCTGATAGAACTGATTAAGCGGAAGCCTATGGTTTGCAAGGCTAAAAAATAAGTATATAACCCGACATACCCATCTGGAACATCGAATATAGTCTGGTTTCGTTTAGGAAGTATAACGTGATACTTAGAGGGAATAGGATGGAGTGAAAGAAACTGGGTGAACTCCTCATTCGTGAGCTCGCAAGTCTGCACACGGATAGTGTCTTTTGAATTCATAGTAAAAGCGAAAGAACGATAATCTTACCTTTGCTGATGATCGAATATTGTGCAGAGAACATGAGAAGTAAATGAAGAAGATGGTGGAACAAAGAAAGGGTTTTAATGAAGTATTTATATTAAAGCAAAATTATCTATACAGCCATACACGTGTAGGGTAACAACTCACCCAGATTTTAAATTTAAGATAAAGGGTGATTTGACAATCACATTAACCGAGAAGAGACTGTTGAGTATTAACACGCTTTAAGTCTCAACTAACCCCCTATCAAGTGGGCTTAGTATTAAATACGCAAATCACGCGCGCAAAATTTGAGCTTCGACTTAGAGGCTTCGATGTTGGTTACGATTTAAAGTCGAAAGCAATGCATTCAATTGATGATTACATTACATTCGAACTGGTGGGGCTGATAACGTACACCTCCCCTCGGGACTCAAATGCCTCCTCTATCCGAGCTCGGAAACGGGATTTACTCCTCAATTTTACATAGTAACATTTTAAATAGTTTTTGTTGGCCGTAAAAAATCTTTTGCGTTGGTACCAATATGGGAACTTGCCACGCGAAGCCCTACATCCTTCGCGGTAGGTATTCGATAAAACTAGGGCAAAGGTCAAGACTTGTTCTTCTAACACCATTGTTTCCTTCTTGCCCATGGTATTACCCGCTAAAACAGAGATCGTGGTACACAACCCTATAATTACCCCTCAAATTATAGAACACCTCCACGATCACTGATTTATGTGCAATGCCTTGCTCCAGCCTATTTATCTAGCTATAAATAGATGGCAAGGTCCCTAGGTATGTTTTACGCTACACACACCTATTTACTTACTTCATACCTACTTTCATTACTCCCAAAAGCACATACTTACTGTCACGCCAGAGGTGATTCGCAGGGACACCCCACGCGCTTCACTTAACGTAGTGTTTCTATTTATGTTGTCACAGGTTATCCAAGACTCGACATCCAACATACACCTCAAGAATCCTTCGATCCCGTCGAAGCATGATCGTATTTATATTTTCACAATCAATAGCTAAACATGGTCAAACCAAAAAGACCATGATGGTTGCGTTTATTGTATATGCCCACCAAGAAATGATTCTTTCTCAAAAACACATGCTATCAGTAGCCTATTCCAAATCAACCTCGTTTGCCATGGTTGATTGATATCATATTGATAAAAAGTTTTGTAGATAAATACACAACTTAATGAATTCTCGTAATTATTCCTAGAGGATCAACAAATACGGTTGATCACACAAAACCCGGTCACGAGTGCATTTCACATTATCGCGTGACTCCCAGAAGGATTCGTGCCTGGGTTAGTATATGCGGGTAAAATTGTAAGTATCTCAGCGACCACGTCATCTCGAAACAACATATAATTGCGTCACATTCAATTATGGCTTTTTGGATTGTAAACTACAACAGCCCTAACTGCCACTGTGATGAGGTGTTATTTTATATACTTTTTCAAGGTTATTTTACCCTTATAATCATGCAAAAATGTCTTAAATTATGTGCTTAATCATTTCTTTTTGCATTTTTAGCATTTGGAAGACATTTGGTGGAAATACACGTGTATGGGCTCATTTGGGAAGTGAAACGGAAAAAGGTAGCTAACGAGTATGAAGATTGATGAAGATTCAAGACCAGACTCTAGAGACACCGTTTGAATATTCCTGACCGCGTCTAGACTCAATTAGTATGCCGTCTGAATCACGGAGACAGCGTCTGGATTAGCCGTCAAGTTTGAAGTCCTAAAGAAACCCTAGCTTGGCGACGGCGTCTGGAAAATGGCGACGCCGTCGCGGCCTGAATTCTATATATACAAACTCAATTCTACGTTTTTAATATACACTTTTGATAGAAGAAATTAGGGTTTAGTTCGTGGGAGAACAAGGTGTACCAGATTTTAGGAGTATTTTAGGGTTTCCCAACCCTTTGATACTATCCCTAGTCGCTTTATTCATCATAGTTAAGTTCTTTTATCTTTTATCTCTCAATATGTCTTATTGTTTGATATATAATTGTGCTTCCTGTATCTTGAACATGCTAGGCTAGATCTTTTAAGTGTTTGTAGATGTCGTGCTGCAGCTATTGTTGGCTATGAGAAGGTAATTACATATGAATAGTTGAATTATTTATTTAAAATTACACACACAGATAAAGGGCATCTACGAACTGTTAAATAAATAAGTTAACTATTCATATGTAATTACCCTCTCATAGCCAACAGTAGTTGCCACAGGGCATCTGTGAACTGTGGCTCTTTGTCATTGTTTCCGTCGAGGAGGGCAGAAGATGCTTTCTTTAAAAAAAGAGAAATATCTTATAAATGTTTATCTTTGAAGATTCTAAATAAAATCCCTTGATGTTACCATGTCAACTTCCAGGGGGAAGTTTGTTAGCCCTAAAATGTTTAGTATGGTTTATGAAGTATTATCCAAACGTGAGAAGAACAGTTGCTGATTTCTCGCATGTACCCCTGAACGAATATTCACCAAGCCCTGATGACAAGAAGCAGTGGTCGTTGGTGTGGTTTGACTTCTACAAAATTCCGCTGTGCACGTCAATGACAAGTAGAAGATTGTTCAAGCTACTTCAAAGTTCCAGAATCTGCTTAAGATAGGGATGTTGGTTTGGGGGGAAGCTGATTCAGAAACTTCGCCAAAAAGGAGTCTATGAAGAAAGCTTTTCAAGACATGCTGCATGAATTGGGGGGAAGTTAATCCAGTTCATGCATACTACAATGGTTCCTGTACAAGTAAAGACAATGAAGATCCAAGCTGGAGTACAAGTTTCAAGACAAGGAGAACTCAGAAGACATCTTCAGCTTTGGAAGTGCTTTGGAAGACTTTATTTCTGTTGTATTTGTACATGATAGGAACATTGTAAGTAATTCCGTATGTGTCCACATATTGGGGGAAGATTGTTAGCCTTAAAATATGGTGACATATCCGGAATTACATTAGTTTATTTATAGCGTGACACACGGGGACTAATAATGACAAGCTACGATAGTTGTGTATCACTAGGACTATAAATACCCCCTCCATACTTCCATGGAGGGGTGAAGCTCACTTTTGTAAAAGTGTGTGTGTGTGTTTTTCTCTCAAGCACACACACTCTTCCCATCTCTTATTCTTTTTCTCTCTAATAATATGGATACTTTTCTTTTCCATTTTACCAAGCCTCCGGATCTTGTGTTCAAAGGGTGAATATATACTAACAGAAGAAATTAGGGTTTAGTTTGTGGGAGAACAAGGTGTACCAGATTTTGGGAATATTTTAAGGTTTCCCAACCCTTCTATATTATCCCTAGTTGCTTGATTCATCATAGTAAAGTTTTTTTATCTTTTATCTTTCAATATGTCTTATTGTTTGATATATAATTATACTTCCTCTACCTTGAACATGCTAGGCTAGATCTTTTAAATGTTTGCTTATGATTTTATGTAAATTGGTATGTAGATCTTAACTTTGTTGTCTCTTGTTGATGTGTGTGCATGTTAGTCCCTTATCGTGAGATCTTGGGAGACATGATTGCGTAGAAAGGATTTCATCGGTAATAGTGTTCATACTACCTTACCCATGTGTGGATGATCCCCTTTAGGTATTAATAAAAACGCGTTTATCTAGACTAGGGGCCTTTTAATAGTCGTCATACTACCTTACTTGTGCGTTTCTCTAGCTAGTTATTTCGTAGACGGTATTTTTGTGTAATTCGCCATGCATTAGAATAGTACCTACATATACATCACAAGTGTGATAAGGCAATAGAGTTAGGAGAAGCTACCAAGGATCATACATGATTAAGTAAACAATATTCTCTCATCATATGGATTCCCCTAATCTTAGTTAGTTTAATTTAGTTTTAATTAGTAGTTTAAAATAAACCACCTTCAAAACCCAAGATTTTACTTGCTTTCATAAAATATAAAAACACAAAAATAATATTCTCTCAGCCTCTAGTTCTTAGCTACATTCAATTAGGATCTTTACTGATGCCTATTCCCCTAGAGAACGATAACAACCCCCGTGTTTTGCCTATACTACACTACAACGGTTAGGTACCCTGCTTAGGGAGTTGTAAAACTTAAAGTGAAGTTTACAACCTCATCAAAAGTTTTTGGTGCCGCTGTCGGGGAATAGAAACTAGTTTAAGTTCCGATTTTATTTAGCTTAGATCTACTTACTTGAATCCTTTCGAGTAAGATTTTATTTTCTGTCTAATTAGCTTTCTTGTAGTCTATCTTTTCTTTGTATTTTTGTTCGTAAAATTGTTTTCAAAATATCCTTCTAAATGGATAACACCAACCCACCACTCGAGGTTCCGCCCTCGTTCTTAATTGAAAAAGTTCTTAAACTCAACTCAATCTTAGAGTCATTGAACTTAAAACCCCAATCATCTTATTTTGGAGTTATTTGTAAGAAAGAAATGGATAGTGATGTAATGCTCATAGAACTCATTAAGGATGACGAATACCTTAGTGGTGATGAGTTGAACAAGGATGATGATGTAGGAGAGGAATTTGAGGGAAATCACTTTGATAAATTCCCAACTTATAGTGAGCTTGCATACTACAAGTACTTGATGCATGACCTGTATTTATCCGAAATTGTAAGAGATCCCATCATCGAAAGAGGAAACCCATCAAATCTTAAGATACCTTGCAACATAGGACACGTGCACATCGAAAGGGCCTACATTGACTTAGATTCTCCTTTGAACATCATGAGTAGAAGTTGCTATAATTGGATAATGACAACCCGCCTTGCACCTAGGAAGAACCCTAAGAGCCCTAGTGGACTTAACAACTTCACGGGTAGAGTTAAAGGAATGCATATCTTCGTAGGGAACTTTACCTATGTCTCGGATTTCATGATTATTGAAGACATTAGTTCGGTCATTGATCCTAGGGTATCACATGTTGTTTTGGGAAAACCCTTTGTTGAGCTATCCGGCATGACTTATGATTCATCATTAGGAGTAGTGAGGCTCACAAATGGAAATGAGGAGATCGCCTATAAGATGCCCCATAAGATAGAACAATATGATTCACTTTCAAATGATGAAAAAGAGAATATGAAATCGGTTTACCTTAGGAATGATGAGGATAAGAAGAAAGGAGTCGAGTATATCATGAGTAAGATACTAGGGTTCTACAAAGAATGCCTAGAGTTAGGACCCGAATACCGAACCGGCCAAGATGAAAGCAGTAGTGGAACTAGTGAAAATCAAGGAGGAGTCACGTAAGGAATAGGACTCCGAGTCTAGCTAAAAGACTCTCTAATAAATAAAAGCGCTTATTGGGAGGCAACCCAATCTTTTAAATTCCGCATTTTAGGAGTGTCGTGTGTTTTAATTCTTTATTTGTTTATTATTATTGTTTGAAAATTATTGTGATCATGCTTTGCTATGTTTTTAACTTCATCTTAATCTTATTTAAAAGGTATTTTACAAAGATAAGTGTAGGGAAAAATCCAGTTTATAAGACCTAAATTTTCAAACAAGTCAAGATAAATAATTTAAGATTAATTCGCGTCTTGTGTCTTCGAGTCATATGTTTGTGTTAATAATTTTCGTGGTTTTGCAGTAAATTTTTTGCAGGAAATACTTAATGGATATGAGTGCAGAAAATTTTGAACGAGAAAAAAAAACAATTCTCTACAATTGTGGAAACGGCGTCTGGATTTTCCAGACAGCGTCCCCACTCCAGTACAGGAAAATTTTGATTTTTATTTTTAAATCTTTTGTATAATTTCCAAAATTTGTACATTGCTTAAAAGATCTGCAGTAAACCACGAATAACTTTAACACATTCATCCTATCTTTTAAATAATAAGTCTGTTGTTGAGTCAAAACGTAAAGTTATATAGTTGTATATCTATTATTCTCGCTGATTTTACGCTAGGTATGTTTGCACCTTGTCTTTGATTTGCAGGTTATATTTAATAAGAAGAAGCCCGGGAGTTCTTAGGAGTTTCATGAGGACAATTCTTGGATGACGATTTAGCGGGGATTATTGTTTCTTCTCTAAATTTGAGCATAACCAGGGGAGTACTAGTTTCTTTCGCCCTCTTTTCTCTTCCCTTTATTTATTTACGGGTACTATGTAGAACATTAGGGATAATGTTCAAATTAAGTGTATGGGGGAAATAAAAGCCTTAGAAACTATTCCACCATTTGTCTTTGCTTGAACTTAAAATGATGAGTTATCTATCAAAACATAAATCGTAAAGGAAAATTTTGACCCAAATTTAAAATTTTCATCACATAACTAGTGAAACTAAGTAGCTAGAGCGTCTCATTGATAGGGAATTATACGACTAGCACAAAAACCCTTCCACTCAAATGAATTCACCTCCAAAACCCTAGATCATTAGGAATTCGGGTATCCACCATTGATGACCAAGATAGTTTATATCTTTAATCTTTCTCGAGTTAGGGAATGTACAATCGTGTGTGTCTATTCCATCATTATGGATGTGCATGTGTGGTTTTGGCGTCTTTTTTGGAGTTAAGCATTGATATTAAATTATATGAGTGTACCGGTAGTATATAAATTTTAGAACTTGCTTTAGTGATGCATCCCGAGACAGCGTAGTGAGTAATAATATTTGCTAAATGATAAAAGGCACTAGGATTAACCCATGTTTAAAACCTGTAATTGTTATTATAGTCACCCCGACTATATAACTATCCCACACCCTTGTTCGCGCTCACTTTTAGTGCGAGATCCCC
>BQNB010167465.1:0-12342 GCA_026074375.1 Tanacetum coccineum
TAATGAACAATTATAAGCAATCAAATAAGCCAGAATAATAAGCTAAGACACTTATGCTACTATTTTTGGTTTTTTATAGTTTTTATTACATAACAAGTAAACTAAGATCTAAGCTAACTTATGAACATATTAAGCATTAAACAACAAATATAAGCAGAGATAAGCTAATTGAAACAGCAATAAGCAAATATAAGCAATTAATAAGCAGATTAAGCTAGAATGCAATATTAAGCTATGAACATTTAAAAGGGAACTTACAATAGCCTTTGCTCTAAACAAGGCTTAATCAAATGCTTAAATGAGTCATCAACAAGCTCTAGCTTATCTTAGATAAGCTAGTATTGTCTTGGAAACCCTTCCATGACTGGTTTCCCTTCCAAAATTAGCTGAGGTAATTTGATTGGAGATTTTGAGAGATAATAAGCTCATTTAAGCTTTAAAAGCCTAAATGAGAGTGTAGCTAGCTTATGACAGATTATTAAAAGCTTATTGAACAGTTGAGAGCTTATTTAAACCATTTTGCATATTAAGCAAAAGCAAATCAATTCACAAGTTTAGAAGTGAACTATAATTTTATTACTGAAATATGAATTACAATACTTTTTAAAAGGAAATTACAAGAATTAAAATGACATTTAAGCTAAAAATTACTAAAATACGTCTACACTAAGTTACACTAGATTACTCCCCTTGTGAGTGAAGAAGGTCCTGTATTTATAGGAGAGAATGGATGCTTCTAGACCTTGTGAACGCGTTCCCCTTGGTCTTGATCATCACCCTTCATTCCTTGCAATCGTTGGCTCTTCAATCTTCACCGTTAGATCATTAAGTGAGCACACGGATTGCCAGCGTGGCATTCCTTGTGTCAGAGGCCTTGTGCTTCTTTTGGCTTGTTTTTAGTATAAATTCCCATTTTGAGTGTGTTTCTTTGGATCCCACGTGACATTCCCTTGACAATTATAGCCAATGAGAGAGCTTTGATGACGATTTTTGATGCTGACTCATTACTTGGTACTTGAATCTTTGGTCCACATAGTCAATTGCATTTTACCCTTTGATTTTTACACAGGGTAATTGGTGAAGATGATGAACAGTAAAAACGGTATTTCGCGCCCTTTTCTTTTCTTTTTATATCGTTGTTTGACCCGTGGTGTGAGGGTTTGACTTGGGCCTAGGTATAAAAGAAATGGGCCACGGTTTGGTTAAATGGGCTTGGTTATAAGGTTTTAAGGGTTTACAGTTAAAAGAGATAACGACCATTATCTCTTTAATAAAAAGGAGATAACAGTGTTAGGGTTTAGGGACTATTTGTGAATTATGATTTAACATTAAGGGTTCTTATGGTATTTTGAGGATTTTGTCATTTTGTGATTGACCAATGTTGACCAAGGATTGACTATATTGACCATTGATAGCAATCTTTCGGCTCTTTTGCACTCTTTCCGTTCCCATGTTCGTGTTTGTCCGGTTTTGACCGTTTTCTTGTGATTTTTGCATATCCGTACCTAAACATCACAATTGACAAAACAAGCAATATACAAGCATAATTTGTTCATTTTTAGGGCCATTTTGGATTTAAAAAGGATATGTGATTTCTCACATATCAAAATTCTCCAAACTAAGTGATTGTCGTGTCCTCACGCAATATTATATGCTCTAAAACCAAATACCTCAGAACTTCCCCAAACTAAATCTTTGAAAAAGTAGCAAAGACTTTTGTGGGGAGAATTAAGAAATCACAAGCTTTAAAACACCCCATTTTCTCATTTTTCAAAACTTTTTTCATTTTTATGATTTTTTTTATATATATAATTACCTAGAATATTCTGACTTTCGTTATTTCCATAACCGTTAGGGATCATAGAACAAGATACATTTCGATCCGAGAATGCCCCAAAAATGATAAATTCATCGTTCCCGACTTTTATTTAAATATTAAACATTTATGCAATTATAACCCTCGACCTTTTAGAAGGCTGCAACATCGGTTGTGAGCCGGCAAGATGCATCAAACTTTTATCAGTCTCGAATTTTTATTCTTACTATGGGCTTTCTTTAGAAGACTACCACATCGGTTGTGAGCCGGCAAGAGGTAGTAAACTTTTATTAGCCCACAATTTTTATTATTATTATTTTTTCATTTTTCATCATTTCATTTTATTTATTTATTTTTTATATGGAGAAGACTTCTTTTTGAAAAATTCAAGTATAAGTTTGAACTAAGACTAAAATTTTTGCTATACTCTACATAAAAATTGTTGATTTAAGTTTAATCTCCAAAAATAGCATGTATTTTAGTCCGGTTAAGAGATTATGGGAGAAAAATCAACAAATTACATACATGAGCTCTTAAGATTTCCAAATAATCCTTGTTTAGCATCATACTCATACTTAACTCTATCATTTTTCATTCTTTGCGAATTTCGGTGAACGCTTAGCCTAAAAGTTAAGGAACAAGCTAGAGCTCAACACGCTCGATCGGGTCAAAATTTATTCTTATTCTACCCAGCAGGAAAGTCAAAATTATGACAAAACACTTATTTTATTTTTGGAAATTTTAATTTTTTTTCATATTTTTAAAATTTTTGTGGGAAAATGGGGTACGTAAGAACAACGACTGCAGGCATAATCAAATCGATAGATCCTCCTCCATACTAGAATTAAACATTGTCCTCAATGTTTTAAGAAGGGTCTCTACGTAAATCCTAAGCCCTTTATTAAGTATGCTTACAGATAAATGTTATTCGATAAGATTAGGATATGGGATTTCCCCAAACTAATAGCAAGCTAAGGCTAGGAAGTTCGAGTGGACCGGGACAAAACACCGAACACGAGAGTCTTCAAAAATTTTTTGGGTCAATCCTACAAAAAATCACAAGCACAAATAACCAGAATTTGGAAGAGTACAAGCCTCCTCACATCCAAAAGAAAAAGACAATCATAAAAACACAAGCAACCGAGAATGGAAAAAGGCAAGCCTCTCACAACAAAAACACTTATTCATTACTACATAATATAACTACGATAAGCATGGGGTGCCTCCCACGAAGCGCTTGTTTAGGTTCACTAAGCTTGACCCAATCCCCGAATTCATTTATCCTTGGGGAAGGTATGGAGATCCGGGACAACCATTTGTGATACGTCCCCTCCAAAGTAGTGCTTAATTCGATGACCGTTCACCTTGAAATTTGGCCCAGAGTTTTGAGATAACTCAATGATGCCATATGGAAAGACATGGGAAATGGTGAACGGTCCGGACCAACGAGATCAAAGAGTCATGGATCCTCTTTGTTTTCTCTTTATAGATCAAAGAGTTCTCATAGGCATGATCACGAAGTTCATTTAGTTCATTGAGTTGAACTTTACGGTGATCGCCCGCGGTCTCAAGGTCAAAGTTTGTATGCTTCAAGGCCCAGTAGGCTTTGTGCTCGAGCTTGATCGGTAGATGACATGCCTTTCCGTACACGAGCATGTATGGGGTACACCCGATGGGTGTTTTGTAAGCGGTACGGAAGGCCCAAAGTGCATCATCTAGTTTATCCGACCAAGATGCACGGTTCTCGCCCATGGTCCTTTCAAGAATTCGTTTCAAGCCACGATTGGATACCTCAACTTGCCCACTTGTTTATGGGTGATACGCGGTGGAGAGACGGTGAGTAACTCCATATTTAAGCATGACCATTGCAAAAATAGGTTTCTCTATCACTTATGATTGCACGAGGGGCACCGAATCGGGCGAAGAGAGATTTAAGAAATTTGCAAACAACTCGGGGTTCGTTGGTGGGGAGCGCTTTCGCTTCAACCCATTTTGACAAATAGTCGACCGCCACGAGTATGTATTTGTTCCCTCGTGAAGACGGGAACGACCCCATGAAATCGATGCCCCACACGTCAAAGATTTCGCAAACTTGGATGGAATATTAAGGCATTTCATCACGTTGCGAAATTTTTCCTTGACGCTGACAAGTGTCACATCGGGTGACCTAGTCATGGGCATCTCGGTAAATCGTGGGCCAATAAAATCATGAGTCAAAAACCTTTTTGGCTGTGTAGTTGGCACCGTAATGTCCCCCGATGGGTCTACTATGGCAAGCTGTGAGGATGTCAACAGCTTCTTGGCCTGCAACATACCGCCTGATCATTTGATCCGCACATATTTTGAACAAATAGGGGTCGTCCCAAAAGTAGTGTTTAACATCCTTGAAAAAATTGTTCTTTTGTTGGGACGACATCCCTTTCACAATGAAATTCCTCGTGTGGTAATTTGCATAATCGGCAAACCACGGGGTACTTGAGTCACCACGAAAAGTCACCATATTAAGTGTCTCGAGAGAAAATGTTTCATTTACCTCCTTTGGGTCGAGCATATTTTCATAAGGAATTTCTAATCGGGAAAGATGGTCGGCCGCGAGATTCTTGACTCCTTTTGTGTAAATTACTTTGAATGTGAACTCTTGAAAGAGGAGAACCCCTGAGCAATCTCCCATTGGAATCTTTTTTAGCAAAGAGATATTTTAGGGCGGAGTGATCCGTATACACTATGCTTTTGTTCAAGATGAGGTAAGGCCAGAATTTTTTGAAGGCATACACCATGGCTAACATTTCTTTCTCCGTCGTGGTGTAATGCGATCTCGCCTCGTTCATTGTTTTACTAGCATAGTGTATAGGCCTAAAATGCTTTTCATGACGTTGCCCCAAGACTGCACCTATGGAAAAGTCGCTTGCATTGCACATAGGCTCAAAAGGTAGATCCCAGTCTAGGGCAATCAAGATTGGAGCTTCGGTAAGTTTTTTCTTTAATGTTTCAAAAGCTTTAATACATTCATTGGAGAAGATGAACGGAGTATTCTTCTCAAGAAGATGAGTCATCGGTCGGGAAATTTTTGAAAAATCCTTAATGAATCGTCGGTAGAAACCGGCATGACCGAGAAAACTCTAAACACCCTTGACGGTGGTGGGATAAGGTAACTTAGCAATCACATCGACTTTGGCTTTATCAACCTCAATCCCATTTTTGGAAATCTTATGGCCAAGGACAATGCCTTCCTTTACTATAAAATGACTCTTTTCCCAATTAAGACAAAGATTGGTGTCTTCACACCTTTGAAGCATCTTGTCTACATGAGAGAGGCAATTTTTGAATGAATTCCTAAAGACCGAAAAGTCGTCCATGAAGACTTCTATCGTTTTTTCGATCATATCATGAAAGATAGCCATCATACACCTTTAAAACGTTTCTGGTGCATTGCATAAGCCAAAAGGCATGCGGCGGTAGGCGAACGTTCCGTAAGGACACGCGAATGTTGTCTTTTCTTGATCATGAGGGTCGATGGGAATTTAAAAGTAACCCAAGAAACCATCGAGAAAACAATAGCACTCGTTTCCCGCTAATCTCTCGAGCATTTGATCCGCAAACGGTAGTGGAAAGTGGTCTTTACGGATGGCTTCATTTAACTTTCGTTAGTCAATGCATACACGCCAACCCGTAACTAATCGAGTCGGGATAAACTCATTTTCATCATTTTCAACAACGGTAAAGCCACCTTTTTTCGGTACGCAATGTAGAGGGCTTACCCAAAGACTATCCGAGATCGTGTAAATTACTCCGGCGTCAAGAAGTTTTTCAACCTCCTTTTTGATGACATCGTGGAATTTCGGATTCACCCATCTTTGGCGTTGAACCGCCGGTTTGTAGTCCTCTTCCATAAGAATTTTATGAGTACAAAATTCCGGGTTAATACCCTTGATGTCGAAGAGTTTCCAAGCGATGGCTCGCTTGTGTGACTTCAAAACCTTTATGAGAGCGGCTTTTTCCTCGACTCTCAAGTCTTTAGCAATTATGACGGGCAACTTGTTGTCACCATTCCAAGATGCGAAATTCAGATTGAGTGAGGATAAGGTCCTTGAGTATCGACCCCTCGGGATTTACATATCAATATAGATAGATTTATCAAGTTTTAGCTTCACAAACTTTAAGTTCTTTTCGAATTTCAGGCAAATAATTTCCTTGAGTGGGAGGGGGTAATGATGGATCATCATTGAGAAATGATTCAAGAAGCAAGAATATCCCCTCCGGGCAATAAGTAAGGATTCATCTTCCAGCTGCAGTCTTTGGATCATCTTCAAGAGCGAGGAAAGAATCAACTTCCTCGAGAAGATAATCACTATCCCCGAAGGGAGTGAGAGTCGGAAAAGAGGTAGAAACGATCGGGTCATAATAAGGAGTGGGATTGCCACTTGCGATCACATTGGAGAAAACGAGAACTTCTTGAGAATACTCCTCACAAGCCATTTCAATGACGTCGATTCGGTTCGCCGTCATATCATCATAATTAGAGGAGTATCTCGAAGTTTGATCAAGATTAAATGTTACGACTTCTTTTCCAACACGAAGAGTTAATTCTCTTTCGTAAACATCAATCAAGGCACGTCCGGTCTTTAAGAAGGATCTCCCGAGAATTAGTGGAACTCGAGGATCGGCATCAAAGTCTACGACTACAAAGTCGGCCAGGAATTGGAACTTTCTTACTTTTACGTAGACATCTTCGGCGATACCGATCTGTTGAGAGATCGAACGGTCCGGAAGTTTGAGAGTCATGCAAGTCGGAGTAAGTTCCGTAAGAGAAAGTTTTTTCCACACTGATAATGGCATGAGATTAATGCTAGCGCCAAGATCGGCCAAGGCTAAGCACTCATCCATTCCGAGAAATTCACACGGTATGAGAAATTTGTCGGGGTCTCCAAGTTTTTCAGGTAACTTTTTGAGGAAGACCGCTGAGCAATGCTCATTCAACGGAGTTCTTGCCAATTCAAACAATTTTTCTTTGTTACTAATTAAACTCTTAAGTGTCGAAACAAATTTAGGCATGAGAATTAAAGAATCCGCGAAGCTAATGTCGAAATGCAAATCGTGAAAGATTTGGTAAAATTTCTCAATTTGATTGTTAGCTTTTTCGCTGATCTTTTGGTCATTAAGTCTAGATGGATATGGAATTGATGGTTTCGGGTTAGGCTTTGGAGCACTAATGGGAGCAACAACGGGCTCAGAATTTGGACGTCTTCGGTAATTTTGTTATTAGTAGGAGGCACCGTGTCCTTTGTAACCTCGGTTTCACGTTCCACTACTTTAGGCGGAAAAGAAGAAGTAGTAGGAATCGTGGTTGATAAGCAACACCGCTTCGGGTGGTAATACCCTTCAAATCTTCCTTCGGGTTAGTAATGGTATTACTAGGGAGTGTCCCTGAACCCGAAGTAGAAGCGGTATTGGAATTCACGAACTTGGTAAGCATGTCTGTTAAATTGGTCATTTGATTTTGCAAGTTTTGATTTTGATTTTGCATATTGCTCATAACCGCATCATTAGCTTTGATGTAGTTTTGAAAGTCCTCTTTTGACACACCTTGTGTTTGAGGAGTCGGAGCTTGGTAAGCCGGGGCTTGGTGAACCGGGGGTTGATTAATTAGAGGTCGATAAATTTGGCCTTGGTTGTAATTATTTCCCCGGTTTTGGTTGTAACGGTTTTGATTATTTCCTTGGTTTTGTTGAACGGGAGGAAAACCGGGAGGTCGAATTTGATTTGCAATCGGGGGTCGGTAACTAGTATTTCCTTGATTGAAATTAGCCACGGCGGCTTGAGAGATGTATTCTTGAATATTGTCACGATAAACGTTACCATCGGTGGCGGGACAATTTCGGTAAGAATGAGCACCACCGCAAGTTACACAATTTTCCTCGACCACTTTATGGTAGCGGGAGCTTGGGATTGGTTTTTCTTATCAAGAAGCAAAGCTTTCACCATATCTTTAAGTTCGGCAACATCGGGAGAAATACCAGGGGTAGAATTGCTCGTACTCACTTTGGCAACAATCGGTTTGTTTCGTGAATTACGAACTTTGGATTTGCTCTCGATGATTCTTAAGCAATCTCGAGGCATTTTATCCAAAAAGTTACCACCTGCGGCGGAATTCAACGAATCTTGATCATTAGAGTTCAAGACATTGTAGAAAGTATCGAGTTGATGTAACTCCGAAAATCCATGATGTGGGCATGCCCGAAGAAGATCATTGAATCGGTCCCATGCCTCATAAAAAGTTTCATCAAATCGTTGTTGAAATCTCGTGATTTCATTTCGAAGGTTTGTTGTTTTAGAAGGAGGGAAGAATTTGTTTATGAATTTCGAAACAAGATCATCCCATGTAAGAATCGATCGAGGGGGTTCTTTTTCAAGCCAAATCCGGGCGGCCCACTCGAGGGAAAATGGGAAAAGCATAAGCTTAACCGACGTACTCGGGACGTTCGGGAACTTCATCGTAGAAGTGATCTTGTTGAAATAACGAATGTGAGCATGAGGGTCTTCTTTGTCATGTCCAAAAAATTGTTTATTTTGAACAAGAGTAAGCAAACCATGCTTAAGCTCAAAGTTGTCCGCGGTGATCTCGGGAACAACGATTGCATCCTCGTAACCCTTGGTGGGTGCTTTGAGCAATTGCGCCATAGTACGATTATCGGCCAATGTAACTACGGAAGGAGCTTGATTATCAATAGGTTCTTCAAGATGAAATGGTTCGACAAAAGTCGGTGGGACTTGTTGTTGTTGACGGTTAGAATTACGGGATTAAGAACGAGTGCACATGCACTAAAATATAAAAAGAAAATTTATACTAAATTTTTTTTTTGGTTTTTCAACAATGAATTCTTAATTTATTTTAATAACCGACAATGAGATAAGACACTTAAACCTAAAAATCAACAAGCTTCTCGGTAACTCTTTAAAGAGAAAAACGCACAAAGGAGCGGAGGAGAAGGAAAGCGTGAAGCTATTAAAAACCTTTCTCCTTTAGGGTCGTAGTTCGTTGGAACGACCCGCCTTATACCCCTCTTAGAGTTTGTTTATCTTTCAAAGGTGAACCGTACCTCGTGTGTGACACAAAAGGTAAGTTTTTGAATCTTTGGTTCGGGAACTTATTAATGATAATACTTCAGTTGAAAGTATTATATTGATGGTGAATTTTATTTCTTTTTATGGACAATATTTTTTTTATTTTTGATTTTTTTTATATATATACTAAAAAGAAATGAAAAATATTTTTGTGTTTTTTATATATTTTTTTTAAGAAAATAACTTCACAAGGAAGGATATTCGAAGCACAAATTGTCAAACGGAACAACAATCGTATGCACTCCTCCCCAGCAGCGACGCCAAAAATTTGATAAGTTTCTGATTAACCCTTTTAAATATATATATATATATATAAATAAATATATAATACTTATAAATAGGATAGTCAAAAACCTCAATGTAGAAAATTCGGAAGTATGATTCCCGTGTCGTTATCCCCAACAAGGAATGCAATTGAAAGTCGAGAGTCGTTTTGATAATCGATGCTTGAATGGAACAAGATTTAGATTGGTTTTCTAAAACTATAGGAAAATTAATGCAAACACTTAAAAACAATTAAGGCAAAGCTATTTTAAACTAAAAACGCAAAACGGGGAATCCTAAAAACGCGTCTAAAAACTAACTAAGGCAAATATTAACCCAAAAAATTCAAATTTAGTTTCTAATCCTCTAAAATGACAAAAGAAAATTTTCTGAAAAGGAATTATATTTTTTTGGCTTTTTTATAATTTTTTATGAATTAAAAACCTATTTAATCTATTTAAAATTCTAGAAAATGACAAATTAATTCCTAAGAATTCCAAAAAATGATTTTCTACTTTAGAAAAGTCTAAAATATCATAAAAGCTCATAAAAATATTTTTTACTACTTTTTATAATTAAAAACTAATTCCTAAAATTAATTTAAAATGCTAAAAATGAAATTTAAAATCTAAAAATGATGAAAAAGATTTTAAACTTTGTAAACCTAAAACTATTTATTCTAAATCTAAAAACTATTTTTTTGTATTTTTCTGATTAATTAAACTATTTTTAAATGATTTTCTAAAAATTTAATCTTCGAAAAATGAATAAAAATAACAAATAAAGTTGGAAAAATATGAAAAATTGCAGGAAAGTCTTAAAAGTGGTAAAGTTCCTAGGAAAAATAAGTTGGTTAAGCCAGCTTATCGAATAAGCTCTAAAAAGCTCAAAATAAGCTACGAAGAGCTTATATGACAAAGGGCTCAAAAAGTGTACAAATATATAGAATGTGCAAAACAAAATGGAAAAGACCCAAGGGCGCTAGTGGTAGTGAGTGTTGTGTGTAAAAACGTTTGGTGAGTAGGGGTTGAGGTCTCGGGTTCGAGCCTTGCTCACTTGGGACTTCCCCCAACTCCCAAATGTTTTTTAAATGCCATTTTTTATAACTTTTTAGATGACTTAAAAATAAGCAACTTTTACAAAACCACTTTTTTACCAACCAAAAATAAGCACAAAAATAAGCTGTAAAAGGGACAGAATAAGCTTTTTACACTAAATGATTAAATGCGAACTGTTTTTGCTTTTTTAAACTAAATAAGCAAATGTAACTACAAAATAAGCTAAAGCAGAAACTTAACTACACCTAATAAGCATATGAGAAAAAAAAAATAAGCAACTAAGATAAGCTAGAATGACAGATTCACTAAAAAAGCTATAAAACTTAAGATTTTTAAGCTGAAAGGCAAATAAGCTCAAATAAGCTCTAAACTAAAGGAAATAAGCTAAAATAGGCTTAAACTAACCTAATAAGCTATACTAAACCTAAATTAAGCTAATGCAATAAGCAAATCAGCCTAAATAAGCAAATGAACTTTTTGGCCAAACTGTTAAGCAAACAGCCAAAAGGGACTTTTCTAGCTTAAAAATAAGCTAGCAAACAGATCCTTATGGCTTAGTGGCTTATACCATTAAAAAGCTTGGCCAAAAAGCTACTTAAATCAACAATCAAAAAGCAGTTTGAAATTCAAATAAGCCCTTAAAAAGCTTAATGAAAAAGCTATTTCACACAGATTCAACATTTAGAAAAAATTTTGCAATCTTCACAAAACACCACTTTTGAGCTTAAAAATAAGCACTTAAACAGATCCTTATGAATATGAGACTAACAGACAAATCAAATTTAAACCTCAAAGAACTTATATCATCAATCAAAAAGCATTTTGAAATAAAGCATAAGCCACAAAAAGCAATTGAAAAGGCATTTTGTCAAAAAATTTAAACACTTAGCAATTTTTGACAGACTTGGCAAAATGCAAAACTAACAATGCAGGCCTATTTGTCTATATTTCTACTCACTTTTAACACTCTAATGAACACAAAAACATAACAAACTTACAAGATGCAAAGAATTAAGCCAATAAGCTTAACTAACACAGACTCAAACCATACCTTCTTAAAACCTTGATTTTGAGTTTTAACACTTAAAAGCTTAAACAAACTGAATTTTAAGACTAATCTAAGCTAAACTAAAATGACCCAAGAGTAAAACTGCATTTTTGACCCATTTTCACCCATGAAAACAGTTAAACCAAACACCCCTTTAAGTTATTAAATCCAATTTTTAAGCTGATTAACTAAAATTTAAGCAAGGTTTATTAAAGACAGATGATCAAAAGGTAACATTAAGCACTATTAAGCACTTTGTTGGTTTGTGTGGTGGGATAAGGTGTGTATAGGTGTTGGTCGACAACGGGGAGAAGAAAGAGGAATAATATTTTATTTGGTGTGAGGAAAGGACACACTCTCTGTGTGTGGGAGATAAACAGTGTTCGCGCCCTGTTAAATGTCGACACTCACTCACGGAAACTCGTAAAATAGATGACGTCGAAAATGACCTAAAAATACGGAATGTTACAGCATCTTTGGTCCTTGAGGGTTGTAAATGTTTGCACCGTTAGTCCTTAAAGGACTAACGATGTAAAGGTTAAAGGGTAACGGGTGGAAGGCTTGTTATAAAGGGGAGATGGGTTTGGTTTTGGGCTTGTGTTGGGCCGGCTATAATAAAAAAGAGACTTGGGCTTTTATTAAATCTTTAAGGCTTATAAAGTCTTCAATATGTTTAAATGGGCTGACCCGACCTATTAGATGGGTACGGGTTGGCCCATTTAACATTTCTTCGATATCGGCTCCGCCTTTGACTTTGACTTTGTCGGGGTTGACTTTGGTTGACTTTGACTTTTTGACTTTTGGCTTTGATTTTGACTTTTCTTTCACTCTCTTTCAGTTCTCGTGCTCGGTTTTGTCGTTTTGGCTTCGATCTTGTCCTTTTCTTAGATATCCGTTACCTGTACAATACAAATGCAAAACATACAAATACAATGTATTTTTTGTACGTTCTTAGTCTTTTAAGTCCGTTTTTAATGGAAAATGGTATGTGTAATTAAGCACATACCACCCACCAAGATACAATTAGATTACAC
>BQNB010167466.1:0-13996 GCA_026074375.1 Tanacetum coccineum
ATTGGTGACATCACATACGAATTTTCTATCTCACTCTTCTTAACTCCTCCATGCACATCCTAAACTACCCACCTTTCTTCTCATCATATAATACAGACGATTCCCATAACAAGTTACCATTCGAACCAACCCTCACCTTGCAACTCCTGCAATCATTCCACACCTCTTGCCTTTCTAAAAACGTCAAATGACACGAGCCTTCGCAAATCGGCATCGCTCCTTGTACTAATTTCATACGAAATCCTATTCTATGACGAGGGGTAAAACCCACTAAATCCTGATAAACACTTTGAGAAGCTCACATACTACTAAAGTATCACTAAATTTCGAATCATATGCTTTGGTACTCCTACGAGACCTCACATCCTCTTTAGTTCGTTTCCTCACGAACCTTAAACACTTTTGAGCTCACTAAAGTATTTTAACTACCTTCTTGTGGCATATCATCCCAGCCTTATGCCTCAACAACTAATTCTCTCATACGACTATATCAACGCTCCCATAACTAAGAGGTGCTCAATCAAAAGTAAAACGAGAACTCTCTAATTCCAACTTGGGATCGCGAATAATTCCATTCGCTTCGCTACCATCAATCGCACCACTCTGAAGATATGACCTACCATCAACTATAGAACCACGCCATGAAGAAATACCAAACTTCAGATGCACCAATTAGTATGGACCCAAATATCACACAATCCCAAAAGAAGAAACAACCGAACATAAACATCGACATAACAAACGAACCTCAAACCTAACAAACGCATCAACGATGCTAGAAACACCCAATGAATAATACCACATACCATGACCCATTAATTAAAAGATTAAGAACCTTTGTACCAAAACCGACTTTTTACCCAAGGAAACTTTCCCTCATAACCTTATACCAATCATTTTAAAACAATTGAATCACTTTAGTTAATAGTGCTAATAATTTTAAGTGTAAAAATAAATTTAAATAAAATTTTCATAAACTTATTTTAATTATGATTTTATAAGCATATCAAAAGATGTTTTAAACAATGTGTTTTGCTTTTATTTTTATTATTTATTTTCGAAGAAGTTTTTTAATACCTAAACGATAGGATATCGACTAATAATAATTGAAAAATGAATTTATGACTCACCAACAAAAGACCATACGTAGCAAAAATTAGACTCCCAAATACTTTAAGGATTCATATACTTCAAAATATTAATTTACTTGAAAACGATACACGACAAGAAATTTGCAAACCAAAACAAACCATAAGGACTCATCCATACCAACGGTCTTAGAACCAAACCAAAAAGTATCGTCACCTTTAGACAAAGGAAAACAATCAAAACGCCAAACGGAGAACATAGAACACCAGTTCTATGATGACAACTAGAAATACCAACACGAGCGTTAGATATCTCAATGAACAACGAGCTAACAAACCAACTTAAGAATCGCGACGACAACACCAACAGATATCCGATGTATCAAAACTGATAGATGAAAGGAAACCTCACATCTATCTTAATCTGTTCTTTATAATCGCTCAAACGGTTAGAGAATAATTCTGCTAAACCATACAACAATCCTTAACAGGATCTCACATCACATCTACACTTACTATCCAGTCTTACATCCGTACATTATACATAAAGCAACCACTGATTAATGCAATCAAGTTCACAAGTCCAGTGTGTGACAACCTTTATAATTATGTTCGCGACCATTATTTATAATTACACCTTTTCGCACACGTGTATTACTTCATAAGACCACTATCTCATGCTAACACACATCAACACATAGCATTAATAATAATCCAAATATTATTATAAACATGATAAGCCATCTAACAAACCATAAAATTCCAATCGACCAAACGAAACATAAGTCACATCGTGACCTAAAATATAAAAATAATCCTCGGTTATAGCAACGCATCGAGATAGAAAATAAAATAAACTTACGTTGGGCCTCGCTTGGGTTTGACTTTTCTCTCTTAAAAGTCACCCAATTCCGCGAGTCCAGTGAAGTAAATAATCTCCCAACGATATCCCTTAAGGATAGGGGAAGGCATGAGTACAAACAATAACAAAGGGGTATTATACTATTAGATCCCCACAATGAAAATGTATATATATCATATTATATGTGTATTCAAATAGAAAGAAATTTTCAAAGCTTTTAGGTAGCCGGGAAATACGGTATATACGTCACAAAACACTTTATGGCCCTATAATGCAACTATATGGAGGGCCCTTAAGCTTTTAGTCTAGGCTCAACCAGCTTGTTATTTATAACCTAGGCTCTGATACCTATCTGTCACACACCCGCCAAGGCGGAAAAACGCGAGGCGTAAACAAGATTGATAGTCGTTCACAACACATGGGGTATATATAGAGAATAATTAAAATGAAAACTAAAAAGTAAAGCAAAGACACCAATGTGTCATAAACAATTACCCAAAACCCTACTGGTTTCTTTTATTAATGAGAAAGAGGTATCGTCAATAAATGACATGCAAAAACATAAACTAAAACAATTTCAATCAGTATGCATAAAATAACTCCAAGCATCCTACGGTCTCATTCTAGCCATTCGTTCTATCTTAGCACCATAGCTCACCTAAAAATGATGCTTAATACGGTCAAACACAATGGTTGTGAGAGTCATAGTTTAAGACAACAATAAACTTTAAAACAGATTACTGTGATTTATCAAAACAATAAGGACAATTATGCCATATATGAACTTATCGATAAACATGCAATTCCTCATATGGGTAAGAAACGTTACCCCGATCCATTAAACAACTGGGTAGGAACGTTACCTCCGATCCACTAATAGTCATGAAAGGATCCAATACCTAATTCCAGATCTTCGTACCGATAACCCATATATACATAAGGGAGTTAATCTGCTCCATGGTTTCTTGCCTAAATAAGTAGTCAATAACCACCACATTACCACTTGGGATAAATCCCAAGTCTTGCCTACATGAGTAGACGATAACACCACCATATCACTTTTCAAAATGCAACATAGTCATATAATAGTACATATTTCCATACACACCATTAACCACATAATCACAGCATTCAAAACATCTTTAGATCACAAGCATCATTTTCATCCCAAAATGCAAAGACATTTAAAAATGGGACTATGAAACTCACCTGATTGCTAGCTTCAAATCCACAAACACTTCACAATTCTCACGCATCTAAACAATATAAGCACAAAATAAAGTTACCATCAAATAGGCATTCAACCCAAAATGATGTAACCTCAACTATGATGGATGCCTATGTGATCTATCATAGTCCTATACTTGTTTTATAATCTTATTAAATCTTACATTTACTATTTGCACCTAAACGTTACATTTTAAACTTTCTGGTTTTAAGCAGAATTTTACTCTTACTTGCACGCCCTAAACGCACTACTTAAACACTCCCATAATTCAAACCAAAATTCATCATGCTACATATATGTCCTATGAACCTCTCATAGCTCTCCCAAAGCCATTACCCTTTTACAAATACCCCTTAGAAATTCATTAATCCATAGTGTCCAGAATTCGTCCAGAATCTGACCTTCTAAAAGTATGACATTGGTTAACCAACTTAGACCTCACTATGACCTTAGCCAAAATTCAGAGAACACACACAATATATGAACTAACTTCCACGTGACTTAGAGCCTCTAACTCAATGTCTAAGTATTTTTAGAAAAATAAAAATCAAAACTGAAATTCGTCACTGTTTTACACACTGATTTTGTAATGACCATTTGACCCACTTCCCGACCATAAAAACTCATGAGGCCGACTTTTCTGGAAAGTAGACTCTCTGAGGTTATCTCCAGTATGTTGTAAATTATTTATTTGATCTTTTATGACCGAGATATGACCTCTACAAGTCTGACTAAATTTCTGCAGTGAATTAAACGACTATCCTCAAAGATTAAACCCTAACCGACGATCCCAATCATGTAAACAATTAAACTAATGATCAAATATGACCTATACATCATAAACTTCCAGGAACCTAAGAACCCTAATTTATAAATCCTAATTTATAAACCTTAATTTAAAACCCTAATCCATCATGTTGGATTACTAGAATTGAAAAATTAAAACCAGAATTGAACAAGATTAGAAAATTTACCTTAAAAGAAAACCCTAATTTTTTTTCTTTCCTCCTGCTCTTGAATTCGGTCGAACAAATGAGGGGGGAGGGGTTTGGGTTTTGGATTTATAGCCCACAAGTAATTATCTAGATAATTCCTAAGTTACAATTTGTTTCCAAGTCAAATTCCCGTTTTTTTCTCCTTTTATTTACTAAAATTCGGATTACTATTCATGCCTAATTTTTTTTTCTTTTATTACTTACTTAATTATCTTTATACTTTAAGTTTTATAAAAACCTAAGCTAATTTGTTAAACCATTTTGCTTGAAAACTACTTTCTAAAAATAACTTTTTATTTCCAAATTTACTTTCTATATATGGAAAGTTTACTAAAAACTCTCATATTTTTACAAACTCATTTCTTTCACAATTGACACGCTTCCCATTTTAATCCATCACCTAGACAAACACTTATTAACCAAACCAAATTTCTCAAAATACCCAATCAATTCCATTATCACTATAAGTGATTAAAATGAAATTTCTCCATCAAATATCTCATTTCTCTTAACTTAACCTCTAAAACCTAAACTTATCTTAAATTACTAACATAAAAATACGTATACGTAATAATACTTACACATTTAACACGAAAACGCTCAAATCTCAATAATCATTTCCCCGTCACTCAAAAGTGAACGAAATGAACTCAACAAACTTCACCATCAATCCAATCTCATTGAGATGATCACACCCAATAGATTGATTACCAGCACCTCATAAACACATAAATACATATGATCACATATAACCATAAACCATACTTATAGAACAGATATTTAGGTCAACACTACGGTTTGACCAACCTGCTCAAGCCACGGTTGTCACATTGTTGCCACTAATGAATTATTAGCATGCAACTTTAGTCATAAAATTAGGTCTTCCAATCACAACCCTAGATATTGGGTAAAGTTTGAAAATCTAGCCCGAATTGTAAATTAAAAGTTTGTTTAGCAACAAAAAGTGACTTTATAGTAGAATTGAGATCCTACGATCTTACTGGCGATCTTACCATCTTACTTCGATCTTATACTATTTACGATCTTACTTCAATCTTATACTATTTCTGATCCTACTTCAATCATAACTATCTAAGCAATAAATTTTACTGACATTAATGATGGCGTAATGAGTGTGGCCCTTTTAACATCATAAATGGCGACTAGACCCTTGCACAACTCATTTCCATCTTTGTAACACCCAACCAAACGCTCTCCTGAAGCATCCCATGCTATCTTACAATAACGTATCAAACATACAATAACGTATGGAAATGTACAAAAAGTACAAAAAACGCATGAGAACATACAAAAACATATGAAAACTTACAATAACGTATCAAACATACATAAACGTATGAAAACGTACAAGAAAAAAACTTATGAAAACGTATAAACCAAATTTTTTAAAAATAATCACAAACGACCGTTGAAACAGAGTAATATTATAAGTATTTAAAAATTACCGTTCTAAAATAAATATTTAAAAAAAGGAAAAAAAAATTTGTAGGAAAATAATTTGCAAAAAAAGGGAAAAAAATCTTGTAGGAAAATAATTTATAAAAAGGGAATTTATGTTAGGAAAATAATTTATAAATGTATCATACTTACCACATTATCTTTTTGTAGGCATCGCGACATGACACATAACCTGTTGATGTGGACTAAACCGGTCGGGTAGGTCAAATAATGCCCAAAGAAGTAAAAAAAATTGAGAATTGTGTTCAGAAAATGAATTTTTTCTAGTTTAGGATTATAAAAGCATATTGAGGTAAACATGATGATTAAATTAATAATGGTCTTGATACCTATAAAAAATATGTACATACATTAAAAGATTCAGATAGATGTACCTCTAGTATATATAAAGGGCGGATGACTTTTCTTGAATCTTGAAATTTGAAAAACTTATAAATGGTAACAAAATTCACCGGTAAATTAATACTAGTTTAAATAGCGAGGAATGCTACATCCATATATATATTTTACATAAAAAAAATCCACACCATGATGTGCCATAATAATATATGATATTCTTTTTTTTATTTTAAAAATTTTCTTTTATTTGCGTTCACAAACTAGCATACACATCATAGTGTGATTTTTTTAAAGTAAAATGTATGTGGATGTTAAATATTATTGTATCCTTAAATCTTTAAAGTTTATCATTTTTCGTTTATAATAACTAGTTTTAATGCCCGTGCATGCACGAGGCTTAGACATTATGTTTTTCTAAATATATATCATTTTTCTTTTTTTCTGTTTTATAAGTTATGTATAGAGTATTATCGAAATTTTATGAAGACGTTAGATTTATTAAATATTTTATATATTACGTAGTAGGATAATTAGTAATTTTTTTTTTGATTTACTTGTCTTCGGACTCGATATTGTGAGCCAACTAATTTCAGCGAAACTACCCTTTTAGAGCCTGTAGTCGGCTCAAGTGAACCTCCGAGGCCACAAAGGGATTAATTTTCTCATCGTTATATTCGAACCATTGACTTCCACTATAGAAAGCATGTCAATGAAATAAATACTTTTTCAGAAATTCAATTGTTATAATTTTAGTACGTATTAAACCAAAAGAAAAGAAATGTAATTTCTTTCAACCCATCAATGAATAGTTAGAAAATATTTTTTTCTTTATTTACGATAATTTATGTGCTTCAGTGTTTTTCTCTTTGGTTGTACATCATGATTTTATGCTGACAATGAAAAATTCACTAAAAAGTCTTCGGGTATATTTGAAATGTGATTAAATTATGTTAAATCTTTGTTGGAAGTAAAAATTGTTTGCATTTGTTGTATTTTAAAATATAAAGTTTAGAGTATAAAGTTTAAAGGGTTATTTGTTTATTTTTTAAAGTTATAATAAAATTTGTAAATTTACACTTAACTCCATATAATTTATTTAAAAATAAACCAATAAAGTTTTCTTAATTACCTCCTCTTTTTTCAAGTTTTTGTTTTCAAAAATTTGACACATATATTTTTATGGGATTTTTTTCTCTATCAGATTTCTTCATAATTTTGACTAAATTTATTCAATTTTGACTTTTTATTGACCAATCAGATCACACGATTTTACCTACGTGGCAAAATCAAGCGTTCTGATTGGTTCAATTTTTTAATTCATAAGATTCAATTTGATAGAAAATTCCGAAATGATGTAATTCTTTTATTATATAAAAAAGATAGACTTATTTTTTTGCCATAGTCACATAAACACGGAAATTAAAAAATGTGGAAAAACAAAAAGATTGGGTGGCATGAAGCATGATGAAAATAATAATAATAATACCCGGAAAGAAAACACAACAAACACCGTAATAAAACCCAACAACGACTTGGAGGAGATCAGAATTCAATCACAGAAACAAACCAACCAACAGATCTGATCTCATCCTCCTCCAAATTAACAATTCAAAAATCATCATGTCTTTGAACATGAAAACATTAACCCAAGCATTCGCCAAAACCGCTGCCGTTATCGAAAAAACCGTCCAAGACGTAACCGGTCCGAAACCGCTACAAGACTACGAGCTTCTAGACCAGATCGGTTCAGCAGGACCCGGTCTTGTATGGAAGCTCTACTCCGGTAAGCCACGTGGCGGTGGTGGTTTAATTGGTGCTCAGTATCCTGTTGTCTGTGTTTGGGTGCTTGATAAGAAGGTGGTTTACGAAGCGCGAGTTAGGGCGGGCTTGTCGAAGAATGTGGAGGAGGCTTTTTATGAGATTGTGAGGGCGGATTGTGGCCGGTTAGTTAGGTTGAGGCATCCGGGAGTTGTCCATGTGATTCAGGGGTTGGATGAGAATAAGAACGCAATGGCGATGGTTACGGAGCCGTTGTTTGCCAGTGTGGCCAATGCGATTGGTGTGCTTGATAATGTGGCCAAAGTGCCCAAAGAGCTTCAAGGGATGGTATGAGTTATTTGGATGTTAAGTTAAGTTCATGCTTATATTAACATAGTTGTATTAGGTGTAATTATAATGTGTAAAACAACTCCTAAATGTTCAACGCTCCTAAATGCTACTTCATGGAGCGTTGGAACTTGGAAAATGAGCATTCCGATAAAACATATAAAGCTACTTGTTGCTTGCCAAACGAGCATTAAAGATCACACCGCTCCTACATGCTCCGTGCCAAACACACCGACTAGTGATGAAGATAGATATAGATCATGGACATGTTCTATTGCCAGTAGAAAGTTGATTTGTTAACTAGGCGAAATGCAGTTGATGACCTTATTCTATGAGCATATATACTAATTCTAGGTTAGGAATCAATTTGTATATGATAATAATTAGTGGCGAATGCGATTGGCGTTTTGGATAATGTTATTGAAGTTTCTAAAGAGCTTCAAGGAATTGTATGAGTTAGTAATTGCAAAATGCACTGAATTTTGTTTATGTAAGATTTGATTTTATCACTGCTTAGGTATATTTTTATTTGTTTTATATAGATTTTGGATTCGGGTGTTTGCTAGTATTAAAATTTATGGTTCTAATTATGTATGATCCACGATTCAGCTTCTAGTATTGAAATTGGTACATAACAATAGTCTATGAGGACATCGTTGTATTACGCTATTAATAATGATAAGTTGATTTGTTAGTATGTTGATGTGGTCGATGACCTTACTATGTGAGCATAGACTGTTCCTAGGTTAGGAATAAACTTTTTTAAAATCATGTTAGTGAGTGGATGCATTTTTCAAAGATCTTTTTTTGGGTAACCATGGTTTCCGACCTTTTGGCCGACTAATCCACGGGGTTTGAATCCACCGCCACACAGGTTGGCGTGGCCACTTCAAGGTTGTTTGCACCTAACAGGAATTGGACTTGAGACCTCACACATTTTAGAGTGATAGTCACAACTCCCTTTGCCACTAGGCCACCCTTGAGTGGTTATTTTTTAAAGATCTTTGTCACTATCAAAACTTGCAAAGCGCAGCCAACAGCATGTTTACTAGTATGTTGTTTGTGCTGTTATGCACTAGTTATGAAGATCGATCAGATATATTACAAGACGATAGTCTATGAGGAAATCTTTGTGTTATCATTTTCATTGTTGATTTGTTAGTTGGTGGTGTGAAGTGTGATTGCGAGGTTTTAAAGAAGTTCAAATCTAGTCGATGACCTCATTATGTGAGCTAATCTATTAAGCCTAGGTTAGGAGTCAACCTATCTATGATCAAAATTAGTTTGGAAGTACCGTTGGAGTGGGTATGCATTTTTCTTGATACCATCATGAATTATGACTATCAGAACTTGCAAGTTTAGACCTCGATGACTATTGAAATTTGCACACGTGTCGACCTTGGTGACTCATGTTGTGAATAGAATGCAGGCTATATTGACCACTTAGTGGGACCCAAAATTTCAACATTATTATCTTGATAATCGGAGAGTACCGCTAGTTTCTTGACCTATAGCGTACAGAAACTGAGCATAACCAATCTTGTGTGCTTTCTCTGTATTATCTAGATTCTGGACTATTTTTTAGGTGTGGTCTATGATAATAACTTGTAATTGTTGACTAGGCATTTACTTGTGCATATCTGATCATGACCATCATGTGGTGTATCCACGACAAGGTTAGTAGTTGGGATGCAGGATTTTGAACAAAAACATGTATAGAATTTTATGAGCTTGGACACTGGCCACTCTTGTTTATATATATTTGACTTTATTTGAATATAAAGGTGGCTAATGAGTTGTTAGCGTTGTACATATTGGCATATTGCTATGAGAATGTAGTGCAAGAATTTCATGTTTAATGCAGTATGGGTATTGAATTTGATGATGGCTCTCCATTTTATGGATTTGACTATTCTTTGAAAACATATGATCTCGGTTAAAGTAGTAAACTGCCAATCTGAACCAGCAATAATCTTAATTGCTGGTTTTGACTTCGTTAGATATGTTTAAAGTATTTTATAATAAAGGAAACTGTGCATACTTTCTGCACATTTCTAACTGTTGTATGTTATATTCCTGAAAAGTTCACTTTTTCTTGTGTAGGAAATGGGTTTGTTGGAGGTAAAACATGGTTTACTTCAGGTAGCAGAATCTTTGAATTTTCTTCACAATAATGCCCGGTTGATTCATCGTGCCATATCCCCTGAGGTATAGATGACCTTTTTTTTAATAAATTTTTTGTTTGGTAGTCACATATATCTGCTGTGCAAATAGCCAAATACTCTAAGAGATTTGTTTATTTTTTTACTTTGTATGATGGAACAATGTTTATTATGTATGTGCTTGTGACGTTACAAGAATTCGTAATTTCTAAAGCCTAAATTATAAGCTCAGCATGCTCAACATCTTGCCAAAATAGTGACACATTAGACTAAGGTTTTCCAATGTAATTCTAAAATGGTAAACTCCATTTGAACAGTTGGTATCGTAGTCTGACAGATGGGCTTTGTGGATTCGGTTTTGCAATATCAGCAGACCATCTTGCCCAGAATGCATATCATTTGACCATGTTACTTTATTGCATATTTCAGGCTGTCCTCATCAACTCAAGTGGAGCTTGGAAGCTTGGTGGATTCGGTTTTGCAATATCAGCAGACCAGTCATCTACGGATACCGTGCAGCCCTTCCATTATTCGGTGAGTATTAACTTATTAAAATATGACAAAAATGACATCTGCTCAATCATATTCGCTGTTCGTCTTATCACTGTGTTTCACTGTAACCCTAGATGACTCACGAGAGTCATGACATTACAGTAACATAAAACAGATACTTGATAGATCTATATAATTTACTAATTTATGTTCCCTTTTAAAGATTAAGAAAGTGATAGTAAATCACTTCATATCAGGGCTTATTTCTAACCATGTCATATCATAAAATGTCGCTTGGTTAAAATGCGAAGAATAAAAATGAGCATTAAACAAGAACAAATTTCATATGAGCAATAGAGAATTATAACCCTATTACGAAAATACATCCATAGATAATAATGAAATCAATATTAACATCTTAACAAAATCCATCCACTGTGACAATAATGAAATCGAAAAAATATGACGGATATGAATAAAGGAAAACAAGAATATTAGAAGCAATTCATTATGGCGTTTAAGAAATATTTTGAAACCAACTGTGACAATAACGAAATCAGAAAAGTGTGACAATAATGAAATCAGAAAAGTATGACAGATGTGAATAAGGATATAAATAAGTAATCAACGTTTGATAACGTGAGTGTAAACAAGAGCTAAATATCACCAACCAAAAGATAGGTTACGAAGAAAATGTGACAGCTGAGGAAAAAAATATGCCAGTTAAAGAGAAAAAAGGAATAAATTTCATACCCCTCAAATTGTTGAGTAATGGTTGATTACCCACTTTAGGGTAATGGTTGATTGCATTATCTCTAACCAACCATCACTTTTGATTACCTTACCCATTCCTTAGTGTCTAAAACCTCCAACCAAGCATGCCCTAATTTATGTTCCCTTTTAAAGATTAAGAAAGTGATAGTAAATCACTTCATATCAGGGCTTATTTCTAACCATGTCATATTTTCTAGCTTCAACCTCAAAGTCTTAGAAGGATTCAGAACTACTCCTTTCTAATTCTGACATTCGTTACCAGTTATCAAACAGTTTTATATGCTTTTCTTTTTCAGAGCCGTGTGTGTTTACTAAGCAAATTGTGGGTGATCTAAAAATCCTCACTTTATCTACTATTACCAGCGCGTTTTATGAATTTACCTTACCAAACGGATGCAGTATATGACAACCCATAATTATCTATTTTTTAATTAGAAGTCGTCTTTTGATATCAATTTTTTTCTTACTAATGGTTTCCCGTATTTTACTTATGACAACCTATTATAGCTAGAAGAACTTTCTCCCTTATTTGTGGCATGCAAGGCGTGTTTCCATAAACAGTACTATAACGTGCATGTCCTTGCTTTATATATGTAATTATAAATGGATATTGTCCATCATGTTGTACTATCAGAATTGCAAACTATCATTGTTTCAAACTATGTTTCACATTATTTGGTTATCAGGAATATGATGTTGAAGACTCGGTACTGCCAATTCAGCCATCACTGAACTACACAGCTCCAGAGCTAGTCCGCTCCAAGGCACCTTCATATGGATGTTCTTCTGACATTTTCAGTTTTGCATGCCTCGCTTTCCATTTAATTGCTAAAAAGCCCTTGTTCGACTGTCACAACAATGTGAAAATGGTATTAAAACACCCCTCCCCCAGAAATGATAAAAGAAAAGGTTTATACCTTTCATGATACAGGTTATCTAATTTTGTTTAACAGTGTCTTTGTGCACTTTCATGCAGTACATGAATAAGCTGACATACTTATCCAATGAGGCATTTTCATCCATTCCCCATGAACTAGTTGCTGATTTGAAAAGAATGCTTTCAGCAAACGACGCGCTAAGACCCACAGCTTTGGATTTTACAGGTAAAGCCCCTGTTATCTATAGTGTCATTATTTTTTAAGCTTTTTCTTTAATGTCATTAAAGGTAAGTCGAGCAATGCAACAAGAGTCCCACAGGAACCAAATCTCCTTAGAACAGGGACAATTCTGGCCCAAGTGAATGAGTGATGCATTGCTTTAATAGTCTGCAAATTTTAAGATTAAAAGTTACATGTTGCCACAAATCTGATGACAAATCACAATTGTCTCATTCTATCACCATTCGTGCATTGCAATCTGTTTTGTTGATCATGTATATGCTGGCTGTCTTCTAACTTTTGTGCATGAGATCTCTCTTTGGAAGTAGTTTGACATGTAGTTATCGTTTTCATACAAGCTTATCACATCTCTCCGATTTTTACTCGAAATCATTAATGGAGTTCAGCCTACGTAATATAGTTCAGTTGATCAAATTTTCTGTGAATCCTTTTATCTTATGTTTTTGATGATTAAATTATTTCATATTGATATACGTGATCTATTATGTGTTTGTTAAAACTTAAAAGCATGTACAGTACAGCAAACACGTTTTGTAAACAAAATTTCAATCTTTGATATTTCCATTACACAAGATACACATAATTTATTGCAAACGAAATTATCATTGTAAAGCTCTGAAGTTACTTTGAAATTCTAAGAAATTTGGCAAGCAATTTGTTAGTTCATATATATAACATGGATAAGTTTATATGACTTTTTTAATGTTGCTTTAAGACAAAATTTAGCTTTTAAATCAGTATAAATTTATTGTTGGCTTTTTAAAATGCATATGTCTACGCTATTTGAGTTCTCATATCATCTATATTAAGTAAAAACTTCTGAGTGAACTGTGAAAATGGCATGATTTTGGCTTTTCGTATCATTCGATTTCTCAAAATCTTATATGCTGTTCTTAATTTCAGGTTCTCCCTTTTTTCGTGATGACACTAGGTTGCGAGCACTTCGCTTCCTGGACCACATGCTTGTACGTGCGTGAAATTTAGATTAATATGAGAAGCTTTAGAATCAAACATGCTTTTCTTATATAAGATGATGCATAAAAGGAGCGTACAGTTTGTTTTATGCTGACTTCTTCTTGGTTTCAGGAAAGAGACAACATGCAGAAGTCAGAGTTTCTAAAAGCCCTGTTGGACATGTGGAAAGATTTTGATGCCCGTGTTTTACGATACAAGGTTGGATATTTGGACTTTATGAATATTCATTCATAACTTATATATATATATATATATATATATATATATATATATAGAGAGAGAGAGAGAGAGAGAGAGAGTAGGGATCCAGTGAGAAGTAAATTAAAATAAGAAGTGGTGAGAAGTGACTAAAACTACACATTTGAGATGCAACGACTT
>BQNB010167468.1:2761-13996 GCA_026074375.1 Tanacetum coccineum
ATATGACGTGGCATCATCTCATTGGTTTATAAATTAAATATGGTGCTCAAAAGCTATTTGGTATATCATATTTATATTACGGTGCGCTATATACATTTTTTGCACACCAAATCTTACGTGGCATCATCTCATTGGTTTAGAAATTAAATATGATGCTCAAAAGCTACTTGGTATATCATATTTATATTATGGTGCGCTATATACATATTTAGCGCACCAAATCTTACGTGGCATCATCTCATTGGTTTAGAAATTAAATATGATGCTCAAAAGCTACTTGGTATATCATATTTATATTATGGTGCGCTATATACATATTTAGCGCACCAAATCTTACGTGGCATCATCTCATTGGTTTAGAAATTAAATATGGTGCTCCAACACAATTTATTTTCAATTTGGTGCGCTAGTATGTACTTTGGTGCGCAAAATGTGTTGACTGCGCACAAAAATGGCCAAAATCTCAAATACGGTTTGAATACGTCCTTTTATGTAAACACCCTCTAAAATACGTCCATTTATTTAATTTCCTCTTTTATTTATGCCCCGCATTAAAAAATGTTTGTGTTGTTTGCCTCAAAAGAAGTAGTTTTTGTAAATGCTCCTGGGTGATATGGGTGACTTGGGCAATTTGAGCGACTTTCATCGAATTTTGACAAATATTTATGTCGTCCAAGTACTTGTATGGACACTTGTTAAAATTTGGAGAAAGTCGCCCTCGAACATTTGTAAAAATCAAAATTTTTAGACAAACAACACAAACACTTTTAAGCGGAAAGACATAAATAGAATTTTCCCTTTAACCCATTCGTGTTTGTTTAAAATTTGAATTTAAAAAATAGTAATGGTGTTAGATTGAAATCCCTTTATTTACAGTACAACACAGTGTTTTATCAGTTTCTGCTTTGTATTTTTTGACAGTTTAATATGAAATCCCTTTATTTACAGTACAACACATTGTTTTATCAGTTTCTGCTTTGTATTTTTTGACAGTTTAATAGTTATGACTTGTTAAACTTTATAATTTCTGTTCTGTACTTTTCGTTTCACAATTTTGTAACATAAAAAAAATTATAAAATAAAAATAATAATAATAACCGAAAAAACAAAAGGTACAAATAGCTATTTAAAAGGGGTCTTTATAACCTACCACTACTTTTAAAGATAACGTTCTCGATTACTACACACATATATAAACAGAAAATTGCAAATACAAATTAACGTTATTATACGTCATCTATATGCGCGAGTAATCATCTAGTATTCTTTAAAGCTCACTTCATTATATTCATATGTTAAAAACTCGGCTCGAGTAGTAATATGGTGTACCTGACCGTTAGACCGGATATAATTGTTAGACGATATTAGCTCTTGGCCTGCGTTGTTTATTGTTATCGGGTCTAGCCCACATTATTATCGGTTTACATGTATCTATACTTGACATTGAACAAACTAAAAGTTGTTGTCATATTTTTTCTGCTTTCCACACAAACTTCCTGAGTTCTCATACAGTAATCCATAATTAACAAATAACAATCACGTCACTTTCATGCACAAAATACAAATTTGGTTCATGCAATAACTAGCAGGGTATTCGCACATTGCAGCGGCGGGTATCATGTGATTAATTAGAGAAAAAAAAGGAAAATAACCCCGATCAAGCCCGGTTCACCCATTTTTATAGGTTCTAACCGGTTCTCTCCGGTTCGTTTTCAGACGGCTTTTATTTGCTAGCCGAACCGGTGACCACTCATGTTCTCGGTTGAACCCGTTTGCCCAGTATGTATTAGCATATAAATTGTATAAAGTTTTGTGTGTTTTATTAGTTTGTACAATGTGTATAATAACATGTACTTTTTATTTTAGGGGTGTTTTAAAAATTACATTAATTAGTAATAGACGTTTTAAGAATAACATTAAATGTGTTGACCAGTCAACAAATATGTGTTGTGAATTGGTTAATTGTACATATTACATTAATATTTGTATTATTGAATTTCAACTATTTGTTGTTTGCATTAAAGATTGTACAATGTGCATCAATCATTGTATTACTTAATTTTTTGCATTAATTGAAGAGAGAGATACTAATTTGCTTTATATGTAGTATAAATATTTATTATACATATAAGTGCAGAACCATTAGCGTTGTCCACTACTTCTTTCGCAGGTGTCTTCGGACTTGAAGTTTATGACTCATCAACACCACTGTTGGAAAAGGTGTCAGCGGAAAGTGGTGATTTGGTTTTATCAGCTTCTTCAACATTTAGAATCGAGAAACAATTTTCCCAGTAGTAGTAGCAGATGTGTTCTTCTTGGTTCTCTTGCAGCTCTTCAAGATTTGAGAACTGTATATCTAGTTGACGACAACCCTCATATATATTACAGCCCTGTAATGAATTTCTTGCAACTATGGCATTCTGGCGTGATTGAAACTGAATAAGTGCTTGAACATAAGCTGACTTCTTAAAAATGACGACTTTCTCGACATACCTATCAGGAGAAAAGATTTGATTCAAAACTTCCATAGTAATAGGTTATATCATGTGATGAATCGTAACCAACAGAATACGATTAGGCTCGTCCCCTCTTCCTCGATTAGTTTGCTCAAGATCTTGAACGTGTACATGTGCGGTGAGTTCGTTTGGTTTGGCGATGGCTATGGTGGACCGCTCGTCCTCAAAACGGGCCTCGGCGATACGGGCAAAGGAGAAGGCTTCTCCTAAAGTTGTAGGCCTTGATCTGAACAGTTCCCGTTGTAACTCCAGTTTAAGTCCGGAGATATAAAATGATTTAAGTAAGTTTGCAGAGATACCCGTTACTCGATTTGCAAGTATCACAAACTCACTCTCATATTCGGCCACCGTACCCATTTGCAATAGCTTAGATAGTGCATATTCCGCATTCTGATCGTTGCCACCTGATGCCATGAATAGTAGCTCGAAGAAAAAAAAATTGACTTATGAACAGTAACTCGCAGATCAATAATTTTTTTTGCGATGAACAGTACCCCTCGATGAACAGTGTTCGGTGAATAGTACCCACGATGAACAGTAACTTTTTTTTGGAACCCTAATCGAAGCCCTCTCAATGAAAGCACCAATTGATACGACCCGGTTAAGGGCTGTATCAGGATAGGGCACCACTTTTAGCGTGTGCTTGCTCCGTAAGAATATAGAGAAGAAGAAGAGATAGATTTGCACCATTATAGCGTGTGCGAGCTCCTTAAGAAAGAATAAAGAAGCTTAGAGATTGTTCTTTAACTTGATTGATTGAATATAATGAAAGACTACAAGACTATTTATAATAGCTAAATGGGCCATGGGCCAATTATGGGCTATTATGACCTTTGAATTTTGACTACAAGATAAACATTGACTTTTGACTTTCCTAACGCAAGTTATTGACTTTCCTAATATGACTCAACACATATCTTAAACATAATAAACTATGATACTATCCTAACCGTATGTGTATCAATATATTTTGCATGTCATCCTGTCTCTTTACTCCAAATAGTACTTACGGTCTTTTTTAGGAACATAAACATCTACAATGTTCCTCAACATCCTTGAAGGCTTAAAAGACCTAGACTTTGTGCAGCCTAAACCTGTAGCCGAAGGCTGCAGTACGTGCCCCACCACCACTAGACGATGACTGGCTCGCCAGAGACAAGATTATAAAGTGATGGATTTATCTCACTATATCCGAACCTCTCTTTGAACGTGTTGTGAAGGCGAAACCAGGAACATCCAAAGACACATGGGATGTTTAGGAAAAGATTTTCCATGATAACAAGCGATCCAATACCGTCAAACTCATGGGCGAACTTTGTGACTTGGATATGGGAGACCTCACTGTCGACCCTTAATTGTGTAAAATCGACTCGATTGCCACAAGGTTAGGAAACCTTGGTTCGAACATTACTGAGGAAGACATTGTGATGTATGCCATAAATGGTCTTAGCGATAAAAACGATTAGGTTACACACGTCATTCTCAACCGCGACCCCTTTCCTGACCTGGCGACCTGGAAAGCGCTTTTTCAATTGTTAACATGGCGGAAACGCGAATGAATCGCAAGACACATGGTCACTCCTCCACACGTATCTCTAGCTTGTCCCCTACTGTCTTGCTTGAACCTTCTTCTTCTCGCCCTACATGTTTGAATCTTAGGCCTAACAACTCTTAATATATTTGTCGCAACTTTTCTCGTGGCTATTGTACGCATGGAAATAGATGCCGCTTTATGTATGATACAAGTTCACGTAACATAGTCCAAATTGGCCTTTTAATAGCTCCAATAAAACACATGATCAGTCCACTTATGGGTCCATACCACCCTTTATTCAAAGCATGGGTCAGGCCCAGTTACTTCAAGCATATACCCAACTATTTCAGGCCCACAAACAAGTGTTGGCCTAGTCTACACATGCCCGTAATGGCAGCTCAACCAACTAGCGTTCTGACTCCACTCAACAACCCACTAGAGGCACTACCGGGCCCACTCATTTAGGTGCTTCGGTTGGACAGCAGGTCCATTCCCATGGGGCCTAGTTTGGTAAATCGCGATATAATAGTGGACATAACGGGACCAAAATTCGACTCAAGAAACGGCTCTCCCTAAGGCATTTAGCACTTTGACCTTACAGGACTTCGGGGATGTTGGATGGAATATGGTTACAGATGTGTCTCTTTGATATGTCTTTGTGTGGTGTTTATTTATGATAGTTTAAGTTTTAAATTTATATTTTGCTAACTTAACCAAAAACAACACTTTAACGGGCAGTGTACCCAGTCGGTGGTAGATTCATGGTAAGTAGGGTGTTGAACACTTGAAGCGAGGTTAAATCTCTCAATTTATTTTTATTTTGGTTTACTAATCAAAGTTAATTCTAATCTATGCTAATCATATGTTTGTTCTAATCCTAATTCTAATAGATAAATGGGGTTTCAGCCTGAGAGACTGGCACGGGTTTGTTTGGTGACTACAATCAATTCAAGATACTTTAATCCACGCAAGCAAATTAACAGAAGATAAAAGAGCGGTCGAGCCTTATGATAGAAAACTGTATTAGCTATCATTAATCCGATTAGAAGTTGGTTTGTTTATTCAGTAATGATTACTTATCTCAAAGAGGCATATCATTCTTAAACTTAGGCGGGACTTCATCCTAAGACCTAGACACATTAATTATGTCACAATTAAAGCATCCGCATAAAGCATCCTTATTACCTGATTATAATCTATCTTAAGGATTAAAGCAATGGTGATCTTGTTAAACCCCATAGCCGAAGGCTCCAGTACGTGCCCACCGCCACTAGACGATGACTGGCTCGCCAGAGACAAGATTATAAAGTGATGGATTTATCTTACTATATCCGAACCTCTCTTTGAACGTGTTGTGAAGGCGAAACTGGATACCCTTCAAAAGACATGGGATGTTTTAGAAAATATTTTCCATTATAACAAGCGATCCAATACCGTCAAACTCATGGGCGAACTTTGTGACTTGGATACGGGAGACCTCACTGTCGACTCTTACTTGCGTAAAATCGACTCGATTGCCACAAGGTTAAGAAACCTTGGTTCAAACATCACTGAGGAAGACATTGTGATGTATGCCATAAATGGTCTTAGTGATAAAAACGATCAGGTTACACACGTCATACTCAACTGCGACCCCTTTCCCGACCCGACGACCTGGAAATCGCTTTTCTAATTGGGACCATGGCGGAAACGCGAATGAATCGCAAGGCACGTGGTCACTCCTCCACACGTATCTCCAGCTTGTCCTCTACCGTCTTGCTTGCACATTCTTCTTCTCGCCCTACATGTTCGAATCTAGCCTATCCAACTCTCAATTTATTGTCATAACTTTTTCTCGTGGCTATGTTACGTATGGAAATAGATGTCGCTTTGTGCATGATATAAGTTCACGTAACACAATGCAAATTAGCCTTCTAATAGCTCTAATACAACACATGATCAGTCCACTTATGGGTCCATACCACCCTCTATTCAAAGCATGGGTCAAGCCCAGTTACTTCAAGCATATACCCAACTATTTCAGGCCTACAAACAAGTGTTGGCCCAGTCTACACAGGCCCGTAATGGCAGCTCAACCACCCAGCGTTCCGAATTTACTCAACAACCCACTAGAGGCACTATCGGGCCTTACTCGTTCAGGTTACTTCGGTTGGTCAGTAGGTCCATTCCAATGTGGCCCAGTTTAGTAAATCGCGATTTAAATGTGGACATAACGGGACCGAAATTCGACTCAAGAAATGGCTCTCCCTCAGGCATTTAGCACTTTGACCTTACAGGACTTCGGAGATGCTGGATGGAATATGGTTACAGATGCGTCTCTTTTATGTGTCGGTGTGTGGTGTTTATTTATGATAGTTCGAGTTTTAAATTTATATTTTGCCGACTTAACCAAAACAAAACAACTTTAATTGGCAGTATAAATAATCCCCCCGGTCGGTGGTAGATTCGTGGTAAGTTAGGGTGTCGAACACTTGATGCGTGGTTAATTCTCTAACATTTATATATATTTTAGTTTACTAAATCTATGTAATGCTAATCTTTGTTAATCCTTTGTTAGTTATACATCCTATTATAACAGGTAAAAAGGGGTTTTCAGCCGGAGAGATGGCACGGGTTTGTTTGGTGACTACAATCAATTCAGCACACTTTAACCCCACGCATGCAAATTAACAGAATGATATAATGAGCGGTAGAGCCTTATGATAGAATAAACTTTATTATCCATCATTAATTCGATTAGAGTTGGGTTATTTATTCAGTGCAAAGATTAACTTATCTCGATGAGGTAATCATTCTTACAACTTTGGCGGGACTTCATCCTAAGACTAGGACATATAATTCTTGTACAATTAAAGCATCCGCATAATAAGCTTCTTATTAACTGATTATACTCTATATTTGGTGATTAAGGCAATGGTGTTTCTGTTAAACCCTAGCTCATAGAGACTTTACCAACTTACTGCTTAATGGCAATTTACTACTCTACGTTGTCAACTTGTAAACTATCTAATGGAATGAGAAAAACATTATTTGTTGAAATTATCTTGATTCACCTACTAGTCAACATTGTTTAATAATACCAAACGGCAATTTTCGTTAAATAGTTAACAAGAAGCGTATCTTAGCACGTTTTTTAGAAGGCAATACTTGTTGATCTTGGATGCTAAATTGTATAAATCACTTATGGAGAGATATTCACCGGACATCTTAGATTACTATGATCAATATCCACTAGATCCAGTGAATGATAGGTTCCGCATACTAAACACGTAAATAAGTATAAAGTGATAGACATTAAACAAGATTTACAACGATAATTAAAGCAATAGGTGATATAAACAATACATAACCATTTAGATCTTAATATAAATGGCTAATACCGAAGGTATTAGCCTTCAAACATCATACTTAATAACAAGGTAATTGTTTAGCCATTCGTAAACTAACCGAGGTAAATCGGATTGATTACTAAAAACTGAACGATTACAAAAGTATAAGAAAATACACGTTGTTTTCTATGGATTGGAATGCGTTGCAAGACCTCTTCTCCTTTTTTTCTCCTCTGAAAATCGATTTTTATGGTTTAGGTATCGTGAATATGATTTTGCACACTTAAAATTCGTTTTTGATTTTTGTATTTATAGTGTTTGTAAGTCGGTTCGATAAGGCGTATCCAAGGTATTGGATACGGCGGTATTGGAGTTTCTTAGTGTAGGGACTCAGTATGATTTACTTCAGAAGATATTCACATACTATTCTTACTATAAGGGTATGGCTCTTCATCTGGTTACGGCGTACTGATCTTCTTTTCTTTATGGTTTTGGTGGAACGTGCCAAAGGGGGGCACGGGATACGCCGTTCCTTCCTTGATGGTTACGACGTATTGGTGGTCAGAATAGTAAATCTTCAAAATATCTTCTTTTAGCCTACAGACTTGCGCGCCTTTTCGCTAATATCACCAAGTACTCTTAATACTGCAATTCTCTAATCATAAACGATTAAGGAAACAATTCTTTGCAAATAATTTTATACAAAATTGGGTTAAAGATCACATGGGATAAATGATGCTATAAAATAGTCAGTTATTGATGTCATTCCATAATATTCCCACACTTGATCCTACTTGTCCTCAAGTAGCCTTTAGACCGTTTTATTAAAAAATCTATCCTAAAAATGGATATTTTCTGTTAAAGCATTTATTTGCTCTATTTACAAGTATCACTACAAACAGATCACAAAAATTGGAAGATGAAACACTACAAATCACTCAACTAATCT
Source organism: Tanacetum coccineum (assembly GCA_026074375.1). Lineage (NCBI taxonomy): Eukaryota > Viridiplantae > Streptophyta > Magnoliopsida > Asterales > Asteraceae > Tanacetum > Tanacetum coccineum. Next base: position 11,090 of record BQNB010167468.1, read on the forward strand.
ATGTCGGTAAACATGTAAACTAATTCGCTTAATTGCTCGGTCGTTGAGAGTATTCTATCATAAGCTTTGCAAGCGAGGATACACATATCCACGCTAAAGCTAGGAGTAACTAGTTTATATAGGAGAAATTATAGGTTGTATGAGGAAAACTTAGGGGTTGACTACTCTAATAATCTTATCGATCACAATTATTCTAGGAGGGCGACAAAGGACACATCATTCACCACCCGTAACGACAGGATAGTCATATGTGACTGCTCCAATTCCCACATCGATATAAGCTAAAAGAGTAGGAATGGGGATAGAGAAATATGGGTATGGATCTTCTATTTTCACCAATAGTAATAAACCAACAAGGCAATTGAGACATGCTACATGCCGTAACGACGGAAAGACTGCACGCTCGGGACATCCTCATTCCGCGTTAAAAACATGGTAATGGATTAGGAAAGGGAATTAATGTGTTCGGTTAAAAAAAGTCTTACGAAAACAAATAGTATTAAGTCTAATACTTACTAGTTGCTTGACACTTTTTTACCGACCGTTACACATGATAAAGTAACAATTATTTCACAACCGTCTTCAATCATAGATCAAAAATCCAACAAACTAAAAGTTGGATGTTCCCCGTAACGGTCAACTTCCCAGACATCCCATACTTTACATACTTTACAAGGCAAGTTCGGGATATCTTCCACTTTATACAATACTTACATACATCGATTTGTATCAAGAATAATCGATCCTTCGTGTAATTTCCTTCGGTAGTTGCGAAATGATTATCTTCAAACTTTTCTTCTCTTTTTTGTTGCGGGTTTTTTTTATTTTTTTTGGTTTTTTTTGCTAACACTATACTACGAAACTGTGTGTAGTTTCACCATCTTCACGATTATAATAATTGGCATCGTATAAAATTGATTTCCTAATTTCATGTGATAACCAAAAGTGGTTAGACATGTAGACTTGAAAAATATCTATGGTCATTTCGTTGATATTTACATAATCTATTTAAATTCTAGTCTCGGTCTTATGGTCATATTTCAAGTTTTGTAATTGGAAGGAATAACGAGAATAAACATCTTTTGAATAATGATTATATCTTCATTAAATTTCCACTTACAATTATTTTTGGGAGGAAGGTAATTCATTATCAGGAATATCTTTTTATTTTGGTTTTGATATTTATAATAATAAAATAATAACAAGCCAAATTAATGCTAAAAAATAACTAAAACGGATATGCTTGTCAAATGAAGCGAAAAGACCATCAAATATGAAAGAAAGAGATAATAAAGAATTAGTACCCGTTTAAAAAGCTGTTTTCTCACAACGTTGGCTGTTATTGAAAACAATATCTTTTATAAGTATTAATTACTAGATTTGATGTTTGACTATTTCTCCGGCTTTTGCCCTTCGAAATAATCAAAGAAGAAATCTAAATAATCCAAAAATTATTAGTCAACAAATCTCTTTTTAATCCATACTTAAGTCACTAATCGCAACTCACTTAACAAGCATATACAAATCTACTCGCTAAACATACTAATTACGCTACGAGCAACAAATAAAGCAACAATAACAATGACTAAGCTAATCATGGCAATAAACATAAAAAGAGATGAGTAAAAAGAGATTATTGAAAAGGGATTAGAAGTCATCAAATTCGGATTAAAAACGAGCGAGACGACATAATAGCAAATACCAAAATACCCATCTCCATAAGCTTTAAACCCGCATCAATATGCTCCAAGATTAACCCACTAATAATCATCATTTAGTCACCACTAATGACCTTGTAAGTAAAACTACTATTAAACTTATAAAAGAGGTTTTAATGAAAAAAAATGATTAAAAGGTGACAAAATAACAAATATATGTTGTTGCAAACTGACGTTGGAAAACAAAATGGATCTTCAAAACATTAAATAATTTATAATACTTAAAAAGAAACAAGAAAAATGTCTTGCATACATATTCGGAAATAATGAAGCTATTAGCTAATAACTGACAATTATAAAATATTAAGGACTAAATAATTTATGATAAATCGATATAAGAGATAATGAGGGGTGAATTTGTATACACTTGATGTACCGACCCCCAGATCTACTGCTATCCAATTCAAAATCTATTCTACACTAATGCATAATAAATGACAAGATGAGAAAAGTATAAAGGATAAGTTATCATATTGTCCTCCTGCTACATCTACTCCTAAATAATCTACGAACGAAAAAATAAAGATAAAACAAAACAAGATAGAAAGAGAAGATGTAGATGGGATCCCCCTTTGCTGCTCCATTTCCCTCTTTTATATATTGCGTCTGGTATAAGCATAGTACAACTTCAGACTTGGGCTTGGATTTCCATACTAACTGGGCCGACTCTATTTCATCAAGCAGTTGGGCCTAGAGATTTAAGATTAGTTGCTAGGCCAAGCCTGTTAGTAAGTCTTGGGCTGGATTTTTTTTGTGTGCAGCTGGGAATGTATATAAATTTATTTAACCTTTGGGCTTTAATTAAGTATGGGTCGGTCCGACCCATATAAATGGTGTTGGGTTGGCCAAATAAAATATGAAGGCACCGTCTGAATTGTAATCTCGTGTTCTTTTCAATGGCATGCTCGGGAAATATTAACGACTTCGTCTTGATCTCGAAAAACGCGTAAACATCTTCAAATCTTAACCGAAAGTCTTCGTTTTTTGCTTCGTTTTCAATCCTTTGTACCTACAAGACATAAAAACACAAACCAAACATATTTGCAATAATATTAAGCATAATTCATGTTTTAGTCCAATTAATAGTGTTTTTTGGGTTATAAATGATGTGTGTTTTAACACACATCAAATTCCCTCACACTTAGCCATTGCTGGTCCCACACGCAATGTTTATAAAACACACCCGGAA